>CAUYQG010012393.1:0-23932 GCA_963574415.1 Tarsius wallacei | reverse complement strand
TCAGGCAATCCACTCACCTCAGCCTCCCAAAGGCGCGGGATTACAGGCTGAGCCACCGAGCCCAGCTTCAAAATGAGTTTTAAATCCTAAGCATAAAAGTCTTCATAACTCTTTTCCCATACACATCAGTTGTTTATGCAGAATAAGGGTGATTTCTAGGTAAATCTTTGAATTATGTTATGTTTTTAATAAATTAAGAAACCGAGTGTGTGTCTATTATATGTATTTAGATAAATATATTTACATATCCATAAATGTGTATATACACACATATACATAAGTGTAGTATTTTAAAAACTTTTATAGCATGAAGATACTCTTCAAAAAAGTATTGAAATTTAGAAAAAAATATTAAGTTGCTTTAACAGATATTTTAGAAAAAATATTGTTTTAATAGATATTAATACCTGCTGCATAACATTCATGTTCAAAGTTCAAAAAATACAGAAAAGAATACAGGGAAAATGAAATTAAGCCATCCTTTCACCTCTATCCCCTAGCCACCTACTTGCCTTCCTAGAGGTAACTACTATTTTCAGGATTTGTGTGCTTCTTTACAGAGATATTGTATATAGGTGCTAGTATTTGTGTTCTCTTCTTTATAGATGCAGTGTTCTTCATTTTGCTAGAAAAGTCCATATTATCAATTATGGGACTACCTCATTGTTTTCAATTAAAGATTTTATTTTTATAGAACAGTTTCAGGTTCACGGCAAAGCTGAGAGAAAAGTACTGAAATTTTCTGTATACCCCGGTCCCCACACATGCACAGCCCCACATTATTAATATCCTCCACTAGAGGGATAAATTTGTTACAGTTGAGCTTACCTAAACTGACACATCCTTATCCCCTAGAGTCTGTAGTTTACACTAGAATTCATTCCCTGTTTTACATTCTATGGGCTTGAACAAATATATAGTGACATGTATCCACCATTATAATATCATACAGAGTATCTTCACTGCCCTAAAATTCCTCTGTGTTCTGCCTATTCATCTCTACTCCCCACCAACCCCTGGCAACCTCTGATCTTTTTACTATCTTTATAGTTTTGCCTTTCCCCAAATGTCATATAGTTGGAATCATATGTTAGTATGATTACTATGATAGCGTGTGCCCTCTTAAGACTGGCTTCTTTCCCACAGTCATATGCATTTAAGTTCCCTCCATGTCTTTTTATGTCTTGGTAGCTCATTTCCCTGTAGTGCTAAATAATATCCCAATGTCTGGATATTTATCTAGTTTATTTATCTAGTCACTGATTGAAGGACATCTTGATGCTTCTAAATTTTGGCAAGTATAAATTACGCTGCTATAAGCATCTACATTCAGGCCTCTGTGCAGATGTAAGTTTTCAATTTCTTTGTGTAGATACAAGGGAGCACATTTATTTGATCATATGGTAAGAGTAGTTTAGTCTTGAAAGAGACTGCCAAGCTGGTTTCCAAAAGTGGCTTTCCCATTTTGCATTCCCACCAGCAACGTGAATTCCTATTGCTCCACATCCACCAGCATCTGGGTGCTTGTCAGAGTTCTAGATTTGGCCATCCAATAAATATGTAGTGGTATCTCATTTTAATTTGCATTTCCCTAATAACATTTGATGGATAGCATCTTTTCCTATGTTTCTTTGCCATGTGCATATCTTCTCTGGTGAGGCGTCTGTTAAGGTCTTTGACCTATTTTTTTCTTATTGTTGAATTTTAAGAGATCTTCATATGTTCTAGATAACAGTATTTTATCCTATGTTTTTTGCAAATACTTTTGCCCAATCTGTGACTTTTCTTCTTGTTCTTTTGATACTGTCTTTCACAAAGCAGAAGTTAACTTAAATGAAGTCCAGCTTATCAATTAATTCTTTCACGGATCATGTCTTTAGTGTTATATCTAAAAAGTCACACCCAAGGTCATCTAGGTTTTCTCCTATGTTCTCTTCTAGGAGTTATACAGTTTAGCATTTCCTTTTAGGTCTGCAATCCATTTTGAGTTCATTTTTGTGGAGGATACTACCTCATTTTAATGACAACATAATACTCCATAGTACTATATTTAAGTAGTGTCCCTCTGACTTTCATCAATCTTTAGTTATTGCAAATAATGCTACACTGTATAGTCCTGTTCAGCTCTTTTTATTAGTTGTGCATTCCCCTCCTCACTAACGGTTTTATCATCATTTAATGTACTATGTATCTGGGGGGAGTTTCATTATAATACCCACTCCTTTATCACACTAGCATGCTAGGTCCAAAAGACAATGATTTTTCTTTGGTTTGTACCCGGCTATAACCCTAGTTCCTAGAATATTAATCAATATTCAATAATTATTTGTTGAATGAATGAATTTTGCACAGGTATAACTATATCTAGAGAAAAATATTAGAAGTAAAATTGCTAGTTCAAGAGTGATACCTATTTGTAATTTTGACAGATAATGCCAAATTGATCTTTACTGAGCTGAGTATCTTGACCTTGACACTACTGATATTTTGGACCTGATAATTTTTTGCTGTGGAGGTATGTGATACAGGCTGTTTAGCAGAATCCTTGGCCTCTAACCACCAGATGCTACTAATATCCCTCAGTTGTGACAGCCAAAAATGTTTCCAGACATAACTAAAAGTCCCTTGTTAAGAAGCACTGCTATCAATGTTACACAGCCCTAGGTGCCTACCAAAAATTACGACAATGACTGTCTTCTGACAGTCTTGTCAATATCATGTTTTAGCAAACAGTTTGCTCTTTGAAATCTGATGGTGAAAAGTAGTTTCTTATAGTTTTATTTTGCATATGTATTCACATTTTGATGGAACTTTGCTGTAACAAATTCCCGGCACTTTACATTGTGGTTTTCCATCGTAGAAGGAAAGAAATTGAGTGAAGATCACAGTCAACTGAGGAAGAAAATGCTTTTTGCTCTTATTTTTCTTTGTTAAAATATCTAAGTTTTATAAATCCTTGCTTATCTTCAGATTATTATACATTCACGGACTGAATCTTCTCTAGTATTATGTAAATTAGCCTTGATTAATGAATAAAATTTGGAGTGAAAAGATTTGGATTTGAGTGCAGGCTCTCCTAATTACTAGTTGTGTTACCTTGGGGAAGTCACATAAACTCTGAGCTGCAATTTACTCATCTGAAAATTGTGGATAATAACATTCGCTCTCTCTACATCACTGAGTTATTGTAAGAACTATTCTTTTAGACTGCAAAGCCTTTCACAATTGCAAGGGCTTATGATAATTATTATGAAGGTTTTATGAACCACTGCTTTATCTCATGACTCACAGTGTCCCAAGAGTTTATCTCTTCTCGGTGCCTCTGCAATCACCTCAAACCATTCTCACTCATTTACTTATTAAACACAGGCATTTTGTACCCTTCCCATATCTTCAACTCTATAGCCTAAATCATTACAGTACAATTCTCTTCACAACTGAACAAGTCCTAGACAGACTTATCATTCATTCATTCATTCAGTGTACATTAAATAAGTTCCATTATCTTCCCCCAAACTGCCTTTCCCTCTCGGCAGCCTCTTTTTTGTCAATGTCATCATTACTCTAGTCTTGAGGGTAGGAACTTTGCAGTCACATACCTTGCTTGTGCTCTCTGTCCCATGAATCCTGCATACCATAACCAGACTAATTATAGTAGACAACCACCTTCTGCAGTTCCCTTCCTTTGATTATAAGTTGATGTGCATACCCTGTTGGCTGCCACATTAAATTCAAATATTTTTCACTAGCACTCCTTATTACCCTCACAAATTCATTCTCCTAACTAGTTTTTCTTTGTGTCAGTCTCATCCTTGCATCTATGCTTTTGTTCATGTTTTCCTCCCTAGAATTTTCTTCATCTGTTCCTTTACCTATCGACCAGCACCATCTTCCAAACGCTTATCATTCCCATTAATCAATGTCCTATTTTTCTTGATATTTCAGCTTACTCTGATTTCATTATCACTTAATTCCTATTGTTCTTGGACAGTTTAACTTACGGTATCTTAGTGGATCTCAGTCCTGGCTGCACTTGAGGATGGTTTTGTTTGTTATCATAAGGATATCAAGGCCCCATCAAATCACTGTGCAATTTTATGTCTTTTAAAACTAATTACATTTTCATATTTCAAGAAGCAAATGAGTGTTATTTTTTCTGACCAAATGATTTTTTTTCCATTTAATTGCTCTAGAAATTGTCCACTGACTGTTCCCTTGGTTATAAGAGAATATGCATCATTATGGATTTTTCTTATCAGTAGCAGCTGTAGGTCATGAACACACTACTTTTTTGTATATTATTCATTTTACCTGACATTGTCAAGTAGCTGTTTTTTCCTCTTAACTGCACTTTAAAAGATTTTTATTTTTAATTTAGCTCATTTTTATTTTATACTTTATAATTCTATAATTAATTTTAAATTTAGGGATTTGTAACATTATTCAATTAAATTTAGACTCATAATATTTACTGTGAACCTATGAGAAATAGCAAGAAAACAATACTTTAGTTGCCATATAAGTTATTTTTATTATTAAGTTCTGTATCCTTAAATGAGTCATTTTTAATCTTTTTTTCTAATGAAAAATTAAAATTGTATTTTTAAAAGAAAAAATACAGATATATGAACAAAAAAGTATTAGTTAATGACTGGTCTTCATTAAATTAGAAGAAAACAATAACAAAGGAAGCAACCAAAGCAACACATTGTCAACTACAGACAGAAGAAAATTTCTAGAGCAATTAAATGAAATAAACCATTTGTTCAACTGTGGTCATTTATACTGGGTTTTTTTTTTTCAGTTTCAAAGTTATAAAAGTAATATATGAAGGCCATCCTTTTCTGCACTAAAACTAGAAACTACAGGTTTCTTTGAAATGCCTGCTAATCATACAAGTTGTTCACATACATTAATTAACCCTAAAGAAAAGTGTTGCTAAACAGTGCATAGTTTCAGTTTCCAAAATATTTGCAGCTGAGATTTATACAGATGTCAACAATACTCTGGCCTGAGAGTTAAAATGAAAGTGCTTGAGACCTTTTGTGAATTACTTTTCTAACAGTGTATTTTTGGGTCCAAACAGACATATGCTTGATTCTCATTTTATCTGTAACATGAATATATTGATACTCATTTCACCAAATTGTTGGAAGAATTAAATGCTTACCATGGGGACTGGCACGTAGCACTCAGCATGGGCCATGTTGTTTTGAGAAGTTGGTGTGGGGAGAGGATATGAATGACTTTGGAGTTATTTATACCTGGTTTCAGGTTCCAGATCTGTCATCTGATAACTGGCTGATTTGGGCTGAATTACTTAACTTCTCTGAGATTAAGTTAATTTAATTAATTAAATTAAGTTTAATTAAGTTAAATTAATTAGTTTAATTAAGTTTCCTCAACAATAAGCTAAAGATAAATAACAGCAACCTCATAGGGTAGTTCTGAGGATTTAATGAGATCATACGTGTAAAGGGTTTTCCAATTATCATGAGCATTCAGTAAGTGGTAGGTGTTATTGTTCTCAGTCTTACTGCCAAATACCACATCTTAGGTTCTTGATTTCTTTGTAAACATGTTTTTGAACAATGTGGAAGGGACATATAACTCATACCCCAGGAGTATATTTGAAGCAAATGAAACTTAAGCCTGATGGTCCCACATTTGCACAGGCTCCCTTCAAATTGGTACTTGATAAATACTGTTTTCTTAATGCTATATTCTTTTCCTTAAGGAGGACCTCCAAAGCTCCAAAAGTTTCAGGTGCCACAAAATCTGAGTCTAGGTTCTACTACTCTGAAGGTTTGGGGATTTTTTAACTGCAAAAATTCAAGAGGATGTCTGTAAGTGCAAAATGTATGCCATCTAATGAATGTATTGATAACATTATTTATATTAAATTGCTATTTTAAGCCTAAATCCCATAAAGTCTATGCTGTACATTCAACTTCAAAATGATACTGCCAGTAAAAATAGCATACTAAGCAATGAAAATTAGAAATAACTTGAGTATAGCAGTAAAACTCAGAGATGTAATCAATGATATAGAATTGTCTTATTTTGTATACTGAATATTTTCTAGCTATTTTTCAATAGAAAGGAAAATAATTTGAACAATCAGTGAGAAAGTTAACTGATTAAACTCATTCGAAATAAATATCAGTCTTCTTCAAGTCAGAGTATGTCAAAAGCATATTGAGACATAGCTCTTCCAACAAATTATAAATTATTGACTATTTCTCACACATGCAATAATTGAAGCTGAGAAAATTACACATTTGAAATCCATAAAACAAACTCTGGCATTATATAAACAAGCTGTAGTCCACAGAAAACATATTCATATTTTAGACGGTTAGCTTCAAAACTTTGAGAAAAAATACTTTGAGGTCTTTCTGATGACATCAATTGGCAAGTTTGAATAAAACCTTAATAAAAACCACTAAAAATACCTTGTAATTTATATTGCTTATCTTGGTCTTTAAAATAACTTATTGATAGATTTTTTTCCATTATGTATTTATTTATATATATATTATTTATACCTAAATATATATAGACTTGTTCAGTAGGTATAAAATATGAAAAATATTATATAAAGAAGTTCAAAAAAAATCCTTGATTTGCAAGCCAGATCCTTTTAAAATATGCACCCTCCTCTTTAAAACTATGTATCAGCCACACTTGCCACGCTTGCCTCTAAATGGCCGCCCCCTTTCCAGTCTGTGAAAGGTGAATAATAATTTATTTTTTCTACTTTCAAAAAAATAAAAATACGTATCTTTTCAAAATAAATGAAGTATATTAAAAATATTTCATCTAAAAGTACAAAATTTCAATCTTAATAAATAGGAGATATTATTAACTTTTTAGGAAGCCGGATCTTATAGAAATTGAAACACACAGTTAATAACAGGGAAAATTTACTACTGTTTATTAAATATATTACTTTGGCATTTTGATAATCATCATTCCCATTTTACAGACAAAGAAATACCAAAGCAATCAGGGTTAAATAACTTCCCCAAGCTTACCAATGCAACCAGTACTAGCATTCATAGGATTCTTACTTTTTTTTTTGAGTTGGAGTCTCACTCTGCCACCCAGACTGGAGTGCAGTGGCCGCTCCCGGCCACCGCAACCTCCACCTGCTGGGCTCCGGCGATCCTTCCACCTCAGCCTTCCAAGTAGCTGGAACTACAGGCACGTGCTACCACGCCCGGCTAATTTTTTGATTTATTGTAGAGATGAGGTCTTGCCAAGTTGCCCAGGTGGGTCTTGAACCCACGGGCTCAGGCAATCCACTCACCTCAGCCTCCCAAAGCGCGGGATTACAGGCTGAGCCACCGAGCCCGGCAGATTCTTACTTCTTATATGCCTCTTAATCTTTTTAGGTCACAATCTCTCAGCTTGGAAAATGCCCTTTTTATTATGTTTTCAGCAGAATCTGATATACTAGCTTTCCTCTTTTCTATGCTTTTTACTCTTTTCAAATACTTTCAAGAGAGAGAATCAGTTATGGTTTTCTGTCTCTTCCAAACAGTTAAAAGCATAAAAGATCATAGATGTGGTAAATCAGTTTAGAAGCTCAATGACTTGATTGGGATGCTCAATTTTACTATAATAGTCTAATCTGAAATGTTATCTGAAATGCTTACTCCTTCACAATTTTTTTCTACCACCACAGAAATTGTTCATAATAAGAACAATCTTGGGGTGGGGGGATGAAATGTTTCAGACAGCTTAATGGGTCTGCCACTGTCCTAGATAACCATTGTTTAGAGCAGGCTTAGATTAGCTGAAGGCTAGTGTAGACTGAACATATTGAACAGTATCTTAAGTTGTACTTTAGAAGTCAGGATGGACAATGCTCACAAAAAATGAAAACTCCTTTGACCATTATGGGTGTTCAGTGGCTAGAGATGAAGTACCATACTAACAAAACAAAGCCTGCAATTTGTGAAATTGGATTTCAAGGTGAAAAAGAAGGTTAACAATTTTTGTAAAATCCTTCTTTCCTGAGAACAGAAATTCCAAAATTATTGATTGTAATATTCACAATGGCATTTCACACTGTGCCTGGTGCTTATAAATAGGAGTTAGAGAAAATATCATGTTGTTCAATATTTTGGCAACTAATTACAAAATCCTCCCTAAGTTTCACTGAATTGCTCCCTTCCAAAAACTTGAATCTCATTAGTTATCAACTAATTGACATGGTCCATTTGAAGAAGCAATTTATTAGTCTGATGGTTAACACCTGTTAGATGAAGCTCACAAATGAAAAGGTTTTATAAACGCAAATGCAGTAAATTCTGGCTTTTATCTGGTGTCATAAAAGATTGACTATATATACAATATATACTCTGTATGTGTATATGCTGTATACAGTATATATACTGTGTGTTTGTGTGTGTGTGTGTGTGTGTGTGTGTGTGTGTGTATGTAAAATCTTTTCTTGGATAATTTTAGCACATCTTGCCTATAAGCTAAAAACCATAAGTATCCCCACAGATTTTTTTTTTTTTTTGCAAATGAAATTGCTTTTCATTTGGCAAAAACTAAACCTATGATTCATAGCAGCTTAGAGCACTCAAGGCCAAAAAGTACATCTTGCTTGCTTTGACTGACATTTTTGCAGGCTAAATCAGACCTGCATGATTCAGCTGTATTGAGATTCATAATGCTATGTGCAGAGAGATTTGGGGGTGGTGTAAAAGAGCATAGAGGGAAATTGTCTCGGAAATTGTGACTACTGACTGAGGTAGTCACAGCCAATAGACGGTTTCAATTGGTATTTTATTGGGGCGACGTTTTCTTACCACCTCCTTTATACAAAGAACATTAGAGAAATTTTGGGGAAGTAGGAAAAGAGGAACTTTCTTTTGCTATGAGAAATGAAATTAGAGCAGGGAGCAAGAGGCAGGAGAATGGTTCTTTTTAGCAGTTCTCAGGAAGTCAACTACACATTGTATATAAAAGTAAAGGTAGGGGGAAATCCATTACCAAAAAACTCCTCCTAAATGTCCACCATTAGCAATTTATTCCTTTTAGATTTTTTAATCAGGTTTGTTCATCGGTAACCCTTAAAATTCACATGCCCAGAAGAGTTAAAAGCTTTCTATATCAGGGTCTTTCCTATCTAGACTTGGGGGAAAAAAAGACCACAAGAAAATTGCTTTGGGAAAATTGGGCATCACAAAAATGAGATGTTTAAAAAAAGATTACTATATAGCTTAATGTAGCCAACACCCAATTTTTTTTGCTTAATATTCACTTTATTCTATCTCACTATTAACTTATAGAATATAACCCAGTCATAATGCATTTTATGCAGGTCTAGCTATATAATGTATGCTGCAAAATATAAATATGGACCTCATAAAAAATTATGAAGGATTTCAACAGAGTATTTGATCAAACTTGGGGCCCTTCTGTAGGGGCCTGTGCAGCTGTACAGATCATATGCCCTTGAAGTCAGCTCATTTTATTCTTTGTAGTTGTAGAAATGATTAATTCTAAACTTGATTAACAGCTGTGTTCAATTAAAGATTACCTAAATATTTTGGCTTGTGAATTCTCAATACTAAGACAATAAATTTAAATGAAAAATTTTAAGCCAGGCTCGGTGGCTCAGCCTGTAATCCCGCGCCTTGGGAGGCTGAGGTGAGTGGATTGCCTGAGCCCGCGGGTTTGAGACCCGCCTGGGCAGGCGAAACCTCATCTCTACAATAAATCAAAAAAATTAGCTGGGCGTGGTAGTGCGCGCCTGTAGTTCCGGCTACTCGGAAGGCTGAGGCGGAAGGATCGCCGGAGCCCAGCGGGTCGAGGCTGCGGTGACTGGGAGCGGCCACTGCACTCCAGTCTGGGCGACAGTAAGACTCCAACTAAAAAAAAAAAAAAGAAAAGAAAAATTTTAGGTTAATTTGGGGCTTTATAAACCCCTAAACTTAACTTTTTTTCCCCCTCCCTATTTGACCGTTTGTGGGAATGTATAGTATTCATGAGTTTCCACCTTACCATTTCGGATTTGAACCCCATCCCCTCACCCTCAGGCGAAACCTGAGGTTCAAAAACCAAATCCTCACCTGCTAATCCTAACTCATGAACCATCCAGTTGCAAATAGCCAAGGACTGCTCTCTAATAGCCTCCTAAACCAGCACTCATCCTGGAATAACCAGTTGTTTTCCTAACCCTAGATTTGGAATTAGATGTGTGTGGATGCTACCTGGCTATGCCCAATCCTAAAAATAGATTGAGAGCTAGGGGTGGCTTAGGGCAAGGTGCTCTAAGTGCCCAGGTAATAGGGAAACTAAGCCTGCAAGAGCTATACAGAGCACTTCTAGATAGAAGTTCCACTTTCCAATTCAAATTCCAGTACAGTGCTATGTAAGTTAACATTCATTTCCTTTCTAGCATGTGTTTCAGCTTTAGTCCAGTCCAGTAGTAGAATGCTTTGTGATCCTCTATTACGTTTTCCCTCTTTATCTTCTGTTGACACATCACTATAATTAGTATAATATCAATCCCACCACTAACCAAATGCTCCAGAACTAGTTCTCTTATTTTTTTCAAGAACAGAAATACTGATGTCTTTTTGCTAATATTTTACTCAACTATGTCTTTTTTTAATGTAAGCCTATCTTTTTTTTTTTTATCATACCCTCATTCCATAGATATCAACAGAAGTTAAATGAAAGAATGGCACTTTTATGATGTTGACTAATAGTTGTAAGACATTTACTGAAAAATGAATATGTTGAGATTTTGACTGATCAGCTGTTAAGCTTTAATATTATACTTTAGAAAATAATGATAAATCTTGATTTCACCAGAGTTGTTCATTAAAAACTCCCTTTTAAAAGTAACGTATATTGATTAACTATATTATGTCTAGTATAATTATAAGTGCATACTTCTGAAATGTTTATCTTTAAATGTTTCTAAAGCACATAAACTCTAGTTTGTCAGTTTATTCACATGTGCATTTCAACAGTTTAGTTAAAATATGTTGAATCAGTTTTGTAATACTTGGATAGATTTTTTAAATTGTATTATTCTTCGATCTTTTTTAAAGAAAACACCTAAGTAAAATAATACTCGTTTTTAAAATTCAATTTATTGTATACAAAGTCTTCCATTCTCAGTATATTACTTTAACTTAGGAAATAATATTTTCTCTTCAATAAGAAAATGTTTACCCAGTAACTACCTTTTTATAGTGTTGGATTTTTCTTCTGAATGCAATCTTTTTGAGATTTTATAGCTGTTTAATTATTAGCCAATGTAACAAAATAAACATGAAACCAAAGCTCTACCAAAAAATATGAAAAGTTATAATGTTTGAGCTTATAAAAACAAATATCCTATATGGACTTTAAAATATATAAGCAATCCAAAGGACTCAATTTAGTAACTTGTTTAAGGCGAAGTGTTAAGAAGAAAAATCAAGTGAATCTACAGAAAAGTCAAATACACTTATTGAAGGAGCTCCAATATGCTGGAGGTAACAGAGTTATTGGCTGTCTGCTTTCTTTTGACATAGCCAATTAGTTCGTGTTCTAGTCAGTTATCAAGCTTAATTATGAATGAAAGATAACACGTTTTTAAAATAAATGAGATCATTCAAGAGTAAGTAGTATATTATCTGGCAAATAAATTCAGTACCAAAATCAGTGTGTAAAATCTTACTCCAAAGTAGACCTTTGCCTTCAATTATATAAAGTATATGTTAATCCTGACACAGAGTGTCTGTAGCTAGGTAGTATATACCACTACATTCCCTGGAAGGATGTGACCTGGTGAAGAATAAAGAATCTTCATAATATGTACCGTGGCTAAATAATCTTACCTTTTTGGTGGATTAAAAATGGCTTCAAATTCTTTGATATTCTTTCTGCTAAGAGGTGGGAACTCCTGAATCTGGGTAGTATCTGTGACTATCTGACTAATAAAATATAGTGAAAGTGAAGCTTGCAAGTTTTAGGGTCCAGACTTTAAAAGAATGGCAATTTCCCCTCCTGTCTTTTGTAATATTCATTTTGAAACCAAGCTGTCATGCTGTAAGGAAGCTCGTATACCTCAATGTATGAAGAGACCCATGTGAAAAGGAACCAAGACCCCTGCTGCCAGTCCTTGAGGAGCTGACAGCCAGTACTGCCTTGGTAGGCATATGAATGAGTTATCTTAGAAAAGATCCTCAGAGCCGGCTCGGTGGCTCAGCCTGTAATCCCGCGCCTTGGGAGGCTGAGGTGAGTGGATTGCCTTTGCCCGCGGGTTTGAGACCCGCCTGGGCAGGCGAAACCTCATCTCTACAATAAATCAAAAAATCAGCCGGGCGTGGTAGCGCGCGCCTGTAATTCCGGCTACTCGGGAGGCTGAGGCGGAAGGACCGCCGGAGCCCGGCAGGTCGAGGCTGCGGTGGCCGGCAGCGGCCACTGCACTCCAGTCTGGGCGATCGAGTGGGACTCCAACTCAAAAAAAAAAAAAAAAGAAAAGAAAAGATCCTCAGAAATGAGCCACTTCACCAAGCCCTGCCCAAATTACAGATCCAGTTGCATCAGGGAAATCTGAGCTTGGTTGCTGCCATTTGTAGCACTGGTTAGCATCATAAGAATGTATAAGTAGTGTTGGGCGTGGTGGCTCATGCCTGTAATCCCATCACTTTGGGAGCTGGAGGTGAGAGGATTGCCTGAGCTCGGGTTTCAAAAACAGCCTGGGCAACATGGCGAGACCTCATCTCTACTATAAATCAAAAAATTAGCTGAGCATGGTGGCACATGCCTGTGGTTCCAGCTATTGGGAAGGCTGAGATAGACGGATCGCCTGAGCCCAGCAGGTCAAGGCTGTGGTGGCTGTGAGCATGCCACTGCAGCATGCTTACAGAGTGAGACTCCAATTTGAAAAAAAAAAAAAAAAAGAATAAGAAGTAAGGAACCAAGATATGAGAGAACAGAGCACTTCAGAAAACATCCCTGGCTTTCATCTTTTATTAGGCATTTCTGCAGTATCTCTTTGGATGGGAAACAGGATAATATCCTTTTTACAAAGACAGAATGATTATGATTTGCACCACCTTAAAATGATGATGGTGATGGTAAACTTGTGCATGTACATGTGAACTAAGTATTCAAAACAGTCCTTGCCCTACAGCAAGGACACTGCTGAACTCATAACTGAGAAGTAATAAATATATGCTGAACTGGAGTGCGTGTACCAATGGACAGTTAGGATAATTAGGGTACTGTTGTTTTGTTTTAGACAATGACTTCTCTAAGCAGAGGTTTCTTTTTTCCAGTTACTTCTTCCTAAAGATAAAATGCCATTTTTATCATGCTGGTTAATCATTTCTTTAATCCAGTCCTCCAAAAGGGCCCAGTAGAACCTATTAAAGTTCTAATTCCTTAAACTGGCATTTAAATGCCTCTGAAATCAAGACCATTTATACTTTCCAGCTTTATCCCCCTCTGCAACTCCAGGCCAAATCTCTGTTCTTAACCTCTGTGTGCCTTTGTGCCATGTTCTTGCTAATCTCTCAGCCTTAAACATTTCCCTATGCTCCTAAAATCCCACGTAATATCACAGAGTTCACATGTTTGTGGAACCATTCCTAATCATCACAGCTAGTATTACTTTCCCCATCTCCTATGCTTCTCTATACCATTCATAGAACACATGGGCTTTTATATTGTATATTTCTTTCCATCTACATCTCACCTCTCTAAATAGACCATAATCTTCTGAAAGGCTAGTCAAAAGTTTTACATTTCTCTGCAGCTTCCCATGGAGTCTAGCAGTGTGTTAAACAGAGTAGATGCTTAAGAACTTCATTGATTGAATATTTACTTTTAATGAAGGTACCAGAATAGATTCTGTTTGCATTACAGATTAGAAAGGATTATATTATCCCTTCCTTTTACTATCAAACAGAAATTACTGTTGGTAGGACTCTAGTTCTTTGCATTTCATGGTCAATTATGCCAGAAAGGTTCATTGAAACTTCTCAGCCACCTACCAAAAAAAAAGTAAACAATGTACCACAAGCTACTATCCAGGGATTTTATAAACATTAAGTAGGTTTGAAAGTGTGGTATGTTTCTCCAGTGAGTGAATTCAAAGCACTTTTAGAGTATGGAAAGACAATTTACTCCATAGCGTTAGGATCACTGACTGCGAACTGGGAACTCTAGAACACAATCTAAATATTCCAAACAACTTAGTTGTCCTCTGGACTGGCAAGTCATTATTGTTTGCATTTTTATCACATTATAACTGGAATCTACCGTTACGTTTTTCTCTCAAAAAGAGCCTGGTGTCATTCTAAATCAGTGGCTCTCGAATTTTGATATGCATCACAATCACCTGGGAAATGCTTGTTAAATTGAAGATTCTGGGGCCCAGCCCCCTCCAAGATTTTACCTTAACTGATCCTCAGTAGGGTCCCGAATTCTGCAGTTCAGTAAGTATTCCTGTTGAGTCTGGTGGAGGCCCTCTAATCACTGAGCATTAATATTCTAAATGAGAACTACTGATGCGATTGCCGTCTCTGGCCCATTTTATGGAAAAAGTACTGTAATTAAACTTTTGCCCACTGGAACCCTTAAGTGAACATAACAACTGGGAATGCTTCATCCCAGCAGGCATTAGGTCAGAGCAGGAACCTTGAGGCAGCTCAATTATCTGGAAATCCTGATTAATAAAACCAACAACAACATTTTAGAAAAATATGCTTTTCACAGTTACCTCAACTATTGTTACAATTATGATAGGCACTACTTCCTAGGAGTCAGCACTGAGGAGGAAGCTTATCAATATTTGGATCACTTTTGTTATGTCAACACAATCACAAAATTCCGAGACCACCCTCTGGAGACCTTAGGAGGCCAATAGCAGCTTAAATATGACATTACTAGCAAATATAACCAAGCAAATAAGTTACCACAGTAATATGGAGTGGGTACAAGGAATAATGTGTATATGTACACAATTGTCAGAAAGACTGGAAAACATTGGAACATAAGGATTGTTTTATATGTGGATTTTGGATGACTGTCACAGGAGATATCATGACATTACTAACTTGTTTTGGCTTATATATATGTGTCTCATGTGTTTATCAAAGAAACTGGACAAAAACAACTTAAAGGAGTAATAGCTTCAGACTTAGGCTTGCCAGCTTAAAATTGCAGGATGCTTTTTAAAGAAATATGAGAACCACAAATTCACAACAAACTCCACATCACATGGATATATATTGTTGAAAGATACCGTAGAATAAATGTGAAGATTGAAATTATCATATCATATTGAAAAAAGTTTCCAAAAACTTTTAAAGGACTACATACTCAAGAAAAGTGCCACCTGATCAAATTAAAATTCTCAGAACAGATAAGCATGAACATTAATTAATAGCAGATACTGAAGGTTTTAGGAATGAGCTGTATTGATGTCTATAGCTTACTTTGAAATAACTCAAAAGAAAAGTTGGATTGATAAATGAGCAAATGGAAAATTCTCAGATGAAGTTGTGATAAAGCAAAAGAAATGTAGAATTGAGGTGACAGGTATATGGTGGTTACTATAGAATTCTGCTTTTTTGTATGATTGAATATTTTCATTATGAAATGTTACCAGAAAAAACATTATCAGCAGATAAAAAGAGCAGTCTTTTTCCAGCTTGGGAAGATAATCAACCTACAGACTTTAACACAGTGTTTGTTGTCATTTGCAAAAGGAATATAACAATGCCTGGCATCTAGTGTAGATATAAGAATTAAATAAGATATGTAAAGTGTTTGACATATAGTAAACATTCAAAAAGTGCAAATTATTTTTTAAAGTTTTACTAGTTTTGATGTTTACTGGTAAATTCATAAAATAAAACTATGTATATATCTTCATTTCCTTGAAAAAAATTCTAAATTATAAATATTAATTTCCATATAAAGTATGATTTTAATTGTTATATCAAGAAATGTAACATCTTGCTAAGGAAATAGTTTATTTTTCATAATGGATGTCCAAGTTCAGTAACAATTCTATAGCACTCAGAAAAATAAATTGACACAAGTTCCATGATATTTGATGTATTTTAAGATTAGCTTTACCAAATTTAAATTTAACTCTAGTTTACTATAAGAAGATATTCAGTATACAATTCTAGCTGAACATACTGTTTTTAACAAAATAGTTCACTCAACAAAAATGGCCCTGTGCTAGATGCTGTGGAAAATAAAATAGAGCTTAACACAAAGCTCTCATCCACAAAAGACTTTCAGTGTGGTTAGGAAGAAATATCCAGCCCTTGGGGTAAGGGGAGGCATGAAGAACAATGCATGAATTAAAACATAAAACATGTAACAAAGAAGTAAATGACTAAGAATCAGATGAATAATATAGATAATATGAGCTGAGAGTTTAGAAGAGAAAAAAAAATCATTATGGCTTTGAAGTGAAAATTTTGTGGGTTTCTATGCCTGTTTAAGCCCTTTGGAACATGAAAGAAACTTATTGGGAACATGTGATTTGGTGGAAGACAAAACACCATTGAATAGAGAATAATGTGCAGGCACAGCACTTTGTTTGAAAATTATGCAAACAGAATTTTTAGTCACAATCAGCTAGAAATTATAGCTGAATATCATAACCTTTCTTCATACCAAGAGGTTTATTTATTATCTGGTACATATCAAGCATTGGCATAGGTGCTGAGATTTAATATGAATGAGATTCATTCCTAACATCAAGGAGCTTGAGAGTAACAATAACAAGAGCTATATACTAGATGCCAATTGTGTGCCAGGTTAGTTGAAGCTTATAGTCTACTAGAGGAAAAAAATCTGTAATATGCAAAGTATAAAATGTCAGATTTTTAAAAGATCTGATAAAATGCAAGGTGAATTCAGAGAAGACAGAGTTTTCTTATAGTTGTATAAAGGGGGATAAGTATTCATGTAGGAGGTAACATTGAGCTAACGAGAAATTAGTAGAAAGTGAACACAGACAAGGTGAGTGAAGGAAAAGATAAGAATGAACCAAGGAACAAAGATACATTTCATCATACATGAAATAGAGTATGCAGTTCTTTCCAGCTGCAGTACACACTGTGTGGAGAGAGGCATGGTTTGGGAGATTGGACCAGACCTCTCAGACCTTGAATACCAGACTAAATGTCTTGAATTTTACTCTGTTGACAATTAGGAAGCTGTTAAAGGATTATGAACTGAGGAATAAAATGTTCAGAATTTTTTTGTTTGTGCTGTTTGTTTGTAATCTGATATCTTGTGTAGGATGAATTAGGAGAAGAAAAGTCTAGAGGCAAAATGACCACAAGGCAATGAGGGCCTGAACCATGGACATCAACAGAGCTTTTTATTTCAGGAAGAAAAGGACATAAACTTGCAACTAATTCAACGTCAAGAGCAGAGTGTACCAAAGTGGAGTGCAATAAGAGATTGACATTGTTTAGAATTGCCAACATATGGTAATAATAAAAAGCAGACCAGTTTTTAGTTAATTTTATTATTGTTCATATATTCTCTACAAACAACGTCCCCTTTGTTGCCTGCACTAGGGGCAGATTGCTCCCACTGTCCCCTGCCTTGGTAGGCTATTGCATGGGAATGGAAGTAATTTAAAAAGTCTCTCAGTTTCAAGCTTAGCACCTGGGGATTTGAGGGGGCTTCTAATAGAAATGAAAATCAGAAAGATAAAAGAGCAGACTTGGAATAAGTTCAGTTTTGTATACATTAAATGTGAGTTATGGGGAACTGACGAAGTGATAATGCCCTATTGGAAAGTGAGATAAATGCAGCTCAACTGGGAAGTTACAGCAGAAATCTAGGTCGGGGAGTCATCTGCTTCAAGGTGTTAATTAAGGCTAGTGGAACGCTTCTACAGCTAAGGGAGTTAATATTTATAATTATCTACAATATCGCCCACATATCTGTTCTCTAAAGCATACAGCTCTTCATCCAAACAACACTCAGAATATGTACAATCAAGGGCACCTATAAGAAATCTTCATCTTGAATTGCCTTCCTTTCAGATCCTGACAAAAAACAGTTGAGATCATTGGTACTTGAAAGCTAAATATTAAAAGGATTGTAAATACATTTACAATTTTTTTTCTAAATTCTAGCACTGCAACTTAATTACTAATTATTTGTACACCTATATTACTTTTTTTTTCTTTTTTGAGGTGTGTCCAGCTGGAGAGAGCTTCAGGTCCCAATTTTTTAAAATTTTAGATTAAGAGGTGCATGTGTGACTTTGTTACATAGGTATATTGCGTGATGGTGAGGTTTGGGCTTCTAGTGAACCTGTCACCCAGGTGATGAGCATTGTACCCAATCGTTTTTCAACCCTTACCTCCCTTCTTTCCTCCCCCACTTCAGAGTCCTCCATGTCTCTTACCGTCTTCATGCCCATGTGTACCCTGTATCTAGCGCCCATTTATAAGTGAGAACATGCAATATTCAATTTTCTGGTTCTGTAATAATTTGCTTAGAATGATGGTCTCCCATTGCACCCATGTTGTATTGCTGCAAAGGGTATGTTTTGTTCTTTTTTTCCTGAGTGTAGTATTCAATGGTGTATATGTGCCACATTTTCCTTATTCTGTCCACTGTTGATGAGCAACTAAGTTCATTCTGTGGTATCCCAGAAATTCTGTTATGTTGTTTCTTTATTGTCATTTGTTACAAATAATTTTATTTCTGTCTTGTTTTTGTTGTTTACCCAAGAATCGTTCATAAGCAAGTTGTTTAATTTCCATGTATGTGTGTGTTTTTTAGAGTTCCTCTTGGTTTGATTTCTATTCTTATTCTCCTGTGGTCAGAGAAAATTCCTGATATGATTTTGATTTTGGGAATTTTCTTCAAGCTTGATTAATGACTATGTGGTTAACTTAAGAGTGTTCCATGTGTGGATAAGAACGTGTATTCTATGGTTGTTGGTTGAAGTGTTCTCTAGATGTCTACTAGATCTAATTGGTCAAATGTCAAATTTAAGCCTAGGATCTGTTCTTTTTCTGTCTCAATTATCTGACTAAAAGTGTTAATGTGTTGTTGAAGTCCCCCGCTATTATTGTGTGACTGTCTATGTCCTGTGTTATGTTAAGTAACAATGGTTTTATAAATCTAAGTGCTCCCATGTTGGGTGTGTATATGTGTCATATAGATATTTCTTCTTGAAATATGAAATATGAGCCCTTAATCATTATGCAATGCCCTTCATGTCCTTTTTTGCTTCTATTGGCTTATAGTCTGTCTTATCTAATATAGGAATAGCAACCCTTGCTCTTTTTTTATTTTTCATTTACGTGGTAGCTCTTTCTCCATCCTTTTACCTTGAGCCTGTGAGTTTCATCAGAAGTGAGACAGATCTCCCGAAGACAGCCAAAGAATGGGTCCTGTTTGTTTTTAATCCAGTTTGCCTCTCTGTGCCTTTCAAGTGGAGCATTTAGGCCATTAACATTCAAATTAGCTATTGATATGTGAGGATTTGTTCCTGCCATAGTGTTGTTAAAAAATTGCTTTGTGTTTGCGGCTTTGTGGTTGATTTATATGGTCTTTAAGCTATGTGCTTACATGTGATTTTGTGTTAGGAAATATCCTTCTTTCATACCCAAGTTTATATCTCCCTTAAGCATTCTTTTTTTTTTATTCAATATTTTTTATTATGATATTGTGGGGTACAGTTAAGGGTTAGGTATACAAATATGCCTCGTTCAGGCACCCTTGTTGATAGGAAATGTCTCCCCATCCCCAGACAGATATTCTGTCTACCATTAATCCCATCACCCTCCTCCTCCCACCCCCCAACCCTTAAGCATTCTTATAGGACTGGTCTGGAGGGGACAGATTTCCTTAATGCTTGTTTAGTTCTGCTCTGACTTTGGTTATTTCTTCTTAATTCTTCTTTGTTTATGAAGCTTAGTTTGGCTGGGTAAGAAATTATTGGCTAGCATTGCTCTTCTATAAGAATGCTAAAAATGGACCCCCAATCTCTTCTGGCATGTGAGGTTTCTACTAAGAGATCTGTTGCTATGCTGATGGGTATCTCTCTAGCTGCTTTTAAGATTTTTTTGTTTCATGCTAGCCTTGGATAGTCTGATGCCTATGTGTCTTTGGGGATGGTCATTTTGTATAGTACCTCATTGGAGTTCTCTGAATTTCTTGTATCTGCATAGCAACCTTTCTGGCAAGATAGGGGAAGTTTTATATGATTATACACTGAAAAGCTTGTTCCAGGTTGCTCTAATTTTCTTTTTCTCTCCCAGGAATGCTGATCAAATATATATTTGGTCTTTTACATAACCCCGTATCTCTTGAAGACTTTGTACATTTTTAAAAATTATTTTTGTGTACCTGGGTTAATTTGAAGGATTGGTCTTCAAATTCTGAAATTCTTTTTTCTGTCTGAGCAAGTCTGTTGTTAAAGCTCGCAAGTGTGTCTTCAAATTCTTGAAGCAAATTCTAGAATTTCAGAAGTTCAGTTTGGCTCTTTCTTCGGGTGGCCATGTCAGCTTTCAATTCATGGACTGTTTTCATGGCCTGTTTGATTTGAGTATCCACTTTCCCTTGGATCTCACTGACTTCCGTTACCATCCACATTCTGCATTCTACATCAGTCATTAGGAACAATTCATCCAGGTTAGGATCCGTTGCACAGGATCTGGTGGGATCCTTTGTAGGAGCCAAAACACTTTGACGTTTTGAACTGCCAGTGTTCTTGCATTGATTCCTTCTCATCTGTGGAAGCAGATGCTTCTCTTTTTATTACTTTTTTTTTTTTAATTGGAGTCTCACTCTGTTGCCCAGGCTGGAGTACAGTGGCATGCTCACGGCCACCACAGCCTTGACCTGCTGGGCTCAGGCGATCCTTCTGCCTCAACCTTCCAAGAAACTGGAACTACAGGCACACATCACCACACCCAGCTACTTTTTTGATTTAGGTAGATATGAGGTCTTACCAAGTTGCCCAGGCTGGTCTCGAACCCCTGAACTCAGGTAATCCTCTCGCCTCAGCCTCCCAAAGTCCTGGGATTACAGGCTTGAACCACCACACGCGGCCTTTTTATTACTTTCTAATTTGCTTTTGTTGGAAGGAAACTTTTTAAGAGTTTCTTCTTCTTTTTTGCCCTTATGAATGAATATATATGTAGCATATGTTATATATAGTTGATTGCCTTTGTTTAGTGTCCTGACTCTCCATTATCTCCCCAGCTCATAGGCAAGAGAGACAATAACCAGCAGTGGCAACAATAGGGGAGGAGAGTGCTAACAGTGACCTCCACAGGTTGTGTCCTCAGGAGTGAGCTGAACTACAGCTGCAGTGTTTAGGCAAGGTGGCTGCTCCGTGCTAGGAGGCCCCACCTGTTAGGGAGGCATGAGGGTGGGCATCCAGCATTGGTCTTGTAGACACGCAGAAGCCACCCATCTCTCTGCTCCCTTCTTCTACAGCAGGTGGCTTGGATGAAAGCTGCAATACTGGCCAGGAGCTGTGGAGATGTTTTCCCTACTTGTTTCCTCTGGACATATGTGGGAGAGGTGGAGTCTGTGGTTAGGGTAGAGGCAGCAGTGGAAGCATCTGGAAGGAGCCCAGTAACATGCAGCTGAAGTATTCAGGCAGGGGTGGGGTGGCTTCTCACCATCTGGACAGAAGCCTTGGGGATGGATGTCTGTAGCATCTGTCCTGGACACCTGAATACTCTCCATCTCTCTCCCTATGCAGTGGATGGGCATTGCAGAGTTGTTCTTTTCTTCGGCTCATGTGTGGGTGGGGCAGAGGAAGTGGTGGCAGTGGCTGGGAGAAGCTTGGCAGCACACCACCAAAGCATTCAGGTATGGGTGGGACAGGTTCTCTCTGCTTGGGCGGAAGCCTTGAGGACTGAGGTCTGGTGGCATTCATCCTGTGTCTCTGGTCCCTCCACAAGCCACAGGCAGCAGGGGCACTGCCTGTCTAGGAGTCACTGAGGTGTTCTGCCTGCGTGTTCCTTCGCTAGCCCACGTGTGGCAGGGGCAAAAACAATGGTGGTGGGAGCTTTGGAAGGCCCCACTGCCTCTGCAAGCTAGCAGCCACTTGAGATCAAGCTGCAGTTTCAGCACTCAATTGTTCTCGGGGCAGGTGCGGTGAAGAACTTGCCTCTGAAACAGAAGAAATGCCCTTAGTGGGGAGCAGCAGAGGGAAGGGGACACTCATGTGGCTGTGGTATCTGTCCTGGTGGTGGAGGAGTCCTTCTTCTGGCAAAGTAGTGGCAGTCAACGCCAAATCTCTCAGGGAGCTAGAGGCTGCTAGGTTCCATGTGGACATAAGTGGTACCTCTGTCCAGACTCCAGGTGGCTTCCTGCATTTGGCTGGAACCCTGGGGGGCTGTCGGGGAGATACCAAGGAGGGCTTTCCGGTGAATAGGGTTGCAGTGGTCTATGGGAGGTGGATGAAACCCCAGGGAATTCTCTCAGACACCCACTCATTCCCTTCATGGTAAATTCTCTCCCAGTTCCATTCTGGGCGAGTCTGTAGGCAGCTGTGGTCCCAGATATTTTTCTGATGAACTTCAGTGTGGTATTCCAGATGGTCTCCTGAAAAGCTAAAAGTTACTCACAATTTCAGACCCTCTCCATGACAGAGGTGCTTACAAGCTGCTTGTAAGCCAGCCATCTTGAATCTCTCCTCCTAAATAACTTAAAAATCTCATAAAATAGTTTGCATTGACTACATTAAGATTTAGCTTCCTAAAGAAACCCTTTCAATGGTTTATTTATAGAGTAACTTATCTTAGCCTTCCTCCAGGATTGATATGAAACAGAAAAGTCAACGTTGTCCGTAAAGCTAGTATTGAATACATTGTCTTATACACACATGATATGTCTTGGACAATGATTACTTTTTCTGAAGAAATGTTATGCTTCCTTTTGTTTGGCAATGAAGATCCCTCTTGATCTTGGCTACTAGGAATTTCACAGCCTTATATAATGATCAAATGCATTAATCATCTTACCTTAAACTCTCAGTAAATGGTCCCACTTCATCTATATGGATATTGACTTCTTTTTCAGATTTCATGTTTACTTGCCCTGGTATACATATGAGTTTTATTGTTTGCTACTTGAAACTTCTTCAAATTTAGGGAGGCATTCAGCATATAAATTATACATAATAATAATGATAATAATAATAATAATAAATAGTTGAATGAGTGGTGCTAGATAATATTTAAAAATATGTCTGAGGAAGAATCTGAATTAATAGCACAATATATTGGAAAAAATGTGTCACCCATAGAATCTGAATAATAATAGTAATACAACAACAATTGCCATTTATTATACATATGTGGCCTTAGATACTTGACATAATTATGTCTAGTTACTATAATATTCCCATATTACAAGTGAGAAAATTAAGGCAAGGCTTGAGACTGAACAAATATCTCACTAAATTCCAGAGTGTGTGTCTTCATATGCCCATCCAAAGCTCTATCCTTAGAACACGTATTCCAAATGTATTTCTGCCACTTGCTAGATATTTTCTCTGAATCTGTAAGGGAACTTTCAAGTATAATCTGCTATAATTTTATTTTATTTTATTTTTTTTTTTTATTATGTTATTATGGGGTACAGTTAGGGGTTAGGCATACAAAAATGTTTCGTTCAGGTACCCTTGTTGATATGAGGTGTCTCCCCATCCCCAGATAGATACCCACCACTATTAATCCCATCCCCCTCACCCTCCCCCCCCCCAGTTTCCCACCACAGTCAGTCATTTTCTTGTGGTAATACGTTGGATGATGAAGGTCTACTATATGAGTGAGAACATGTGATACTTAGTTTTTTGTTTTTGTGAGAGGTCACTCAGTATTATGGACTCTAGTTCCATCCAGGTTGCTGCGAAATTCATGATTTCATTCTTCTTTATGGCTGCGTA
>CAUYQG010012392.1:0-12002 GCA_963574415.1 Tarsius wallacei | reverse complement strand
GGATTGCCTGAGCCCACGGGTTCGAGACCCGCCTGGGCAACTTGGCGAGACCTCATCTCTACAATAAATCAAAAATTAGCCGGGCGTGGTAGCGCACGCCTGTAGTTCCAGCTACTTGGAAGGCTGACGCGGAAGGATTGCTGGAGCCCAGCAGGTCAAGGCTGCAGTGGCTGGGAGCGGCCACTGCACTCCAGTCTGGGCGACAGAGTGAGACTCCAACTCAAAAAATAAATAAATAAATAAATAAATTATAGGACAAAACCATTTTGTAACCCCCAACGGACTGCACTGATTTTCAATAGTCATTGTCAGCACAAAAGAGAGACAACCAAACGCTATATGCCTCCTAATGGGAGACCATGCCAACACCCATGAGGTAATCTTACCAAATAAAATGTCCCTGAATCTGATCAAGCCTCTAAATCCAAATACCAATTTACTAAAAGCACAGTAAAGCGGAGTTCCAAAAAACAACACCAGGAGAATACAATTAGCAAAATCCAGACTCTGTTCCCTCAAAAGGCCTAGAAAAAAATGGCCAGCCAGTAGCAATGAGTATCATTAGCATCCAGATTGCAGTGTTCTAAAATGCCATTTTCTACTAAACAGAATCAGAACTAGGTTAAAAGAGACAATGAACCAATAGCAATTTGTGGACTTTAATTGAATCCTAATTCAAACAAACTAACTGAAAGCTTAAAAAAAAATTATCTACAAACCTATTAGGATGGCCAAAATCTAGTACACCAATATCATCAAATGCTGGAGAAAGGATGTGGAGCAACAGGAGCTCTCAGTCATTGCTGGTAGGAATGCAAAATAGTACAGACAGTTTGGAAGAGAGTTTCTGACAAAACTAAATATACTCTTACCATATGATCCAGCAGTCACACTCCTTGGTATTTACCCTCCAGAACTGAAAACTTATATCCACACAAAAACCTGAACACAGATGTTTACAGAAGCTTTATTCATAATTGCCAAAACTTAGAAGCAACCAAGATGTCCTTCAATGGATGAATGAGTAAATAAACTGTGGTACATCCAGATGTCAGAATATTATTTAGTGCTAAAAAGAAATGAGCTATCAAGCCCTGAAAAAACATAAGGGAAACTTCAATGCATATGACTAAGTTGAAAGAAGTCAATCTGAAAAGGCTACACATGCTGTATAATTCCAACTATGTGATATACTGGAAAAGACAAAACTATGGAGTAAAAAAAATCAGCCAGGCACGGTGACTCACACCTGTAATTCTAGCACTTTGGGAGGCCAAGGCAGGAGGATCGCTTGAGCCCAGGAGTTCGAGACCATCCTGGGCAACATAGTAAGACTTCCTCTCTACAAAAGAAATTTAAAATTAGCCAGGCATGGAGGTGTGTACCTGTAGTCTCAGCTACTCAGGAGGTCGAGGAGGAACGAGTGCTTGAACCCGGGAGTTTGATGAGCCAGTATGGGTGACAGAGCGAGACCCTGGCTCAAAAAAAAAAATCTGTAGTTACCAGGTGCTATGGGAGAGGGAGAGATGAACAGGTGGGTGAAGCATAGAGGACTTTAGGTTCGTGAAAATACTCTTGTGATACTATAATGGTGGATACGTGTCATTAGAAATTTGTCGAAACCCACAGTCTGCCAAGCACCAAGAGTGAACCCTGATATGTGAACCGATGAACTTTGAGTGATAATGACATGTCAGTGTAGGTTTATTGATTTTAATAAATGTACCACTGGTGGGAATTTTTATAATGGGAGAAGCAATTCATTAAGGGAAATCTCTGCATGTTGCTCTCAATTTTACTGTGAACATAAAACAGTTCCCCCAAAATTAAGTCTTTAAAATATAAAAAATTTTGTAAAAGGGCCAGGCGCAGTGCACCTTTAATCCCAGCACTTTGGGAGGCCAAAGCAGGAGGATTGCTTCAGCCCAGGGGTTCAAGACCAGACTGTGCAACATAGTGAGACTTCATCTCTATTTTTAAAAAAAATTAAAATTAAATAATAAAAATTAAAAAAGACCTATGAGACAAGTGGAAGTTTGAGTACTGACTAAAACTTTTATGATATTAAAGAAATCATTTTCTCTTTAGGTGGTACTGTGCTTATTTTGAAAGAATTTTTATCTTTTATTGCACAGCAAAAGAAATATTCAACAGAGCAAACAGGCAACCTACAGAATAGGAGAAGATATTCACATACTATACATCTGACAAAGAACTAATATCTAGAATCTACAAAGAACTCAGACAAATCAGCAAGAAAAAAAGCAAATAACTCCATTAAAAAGTGAATGAATAGACATCTCTCAGAAGATATACAAATGGCCAACAAACATATGAAAAAATGCTCAATATCTCTCATAATCGGGGCAAATTAAAACCACAGAGATACCCCTTTATGCCAGTCAGAATGGCCATTATTTAAAAAATCAAAAAACAATAGATGCTGGCATAGATGTGAAGCAAAGGGAACACATATACACTGTTGATGGGAGTGTAAATTATTACAACCTCTATGGAAAGCGGTGTGATTATTCAAAGAATTAAAAGTAGATCTACCATTTGACCCAGCAATCCCACTACTAGGTATCTACCATAAGGAACAGAGGTCGTCATATAAGAAAGACACCTGCATCTGCATGTTCATCTCAGCACAATTCACAATTGCAAAAATGTGGACTCAACCTAAATGCCCATCAACCACTCAGTGGATAATGTAAATGTGGTATATATACACCATGGAATACTATACAGCCATAAAAAAGAATGAAATTGTGTCCTTTGCAGCTGGAGATCATCATCCTAAGTGAACTGACTCAGAAACAGAAAACCACATGCTCTCACTCATATGTGGGAGCTAAACAGTCACAAAGATGGAAATAATAGACACTAGGGACATCAATAAAAGGGGAGAGGGAGGAGGGTTAGGGTTCAAAAACTACCTACAGGACACAATGTTCACTATCTGGGGAATGGGCCACCTGAGACCCAATCCCCTCCACTATACAATATGTCCATGCAAGGAATACACATGTGTACCCCCGATTCTAAGATAAAAATTTGAAAAGAACATTTGTCTTTTAGAAACACATACTGAAATAGTCACGGATGAAACTGAAGATTACATCTATGGAAAATTGACTTATAACTTTTTTACATTTTATAAAATAATGTTATTCAAAATCTTCAAATGCACCTTGAACATCAGTATCTTCCTTATCACCATAGGTGCTTTGAGTCAATTAACAAATTTTCCAGAGTATATCAGTTTCACTTACAGTTAAGTTATAAGGACTCTCATAGAAAGTCCTTTTCTGAGGAATAATTTTAAAGCAGAAAAAAACCTGGTTTTCTTTTGGATTTATATTTGGTACCTAGCTTATCTTTTAGATCATGAATTCCTTGACAGCCAGATCTATGTAATTCTTCATCCTATGTTTTCCCAGAGCCCAACACAGTAGCTTACTGCTCTAAGTACTTGACTACTGTCAGTTCCAAGGGGATAGGTAGTGTGTCTGATGTCCACCAGTATTACAAAGTATCCAATAAATTTCAATGAATGTTAATTAGTTTTATGAACTCTTTATTTGATATTTGATCATTTATTTTCTCATAAAACCATACCTATGAATAATTATATATATGACAAGTTACTTATGTTGTCTTCCCCACTGGTTTTTAATATCCAAAGAATAGGGATCAATTAATTATAATACTTGGTACCGTCCACAGACACCTGATGTTGCATAGAACACACTGGGAATCTAGAGAAAAAGGCAAAGGGAGAAAGGGAGAGAGGGAGACATGATTGATTTCTTGACTCAAAGCAAAATATGAACAGCAAGATCAATCATCTGAAAAATTCACGTTGAAAAACTGACCTGTTGTTTGTTTCCTTAATTCAGATTGGTTAACCACAGCCTAAATTCACTGAATAATTGTTCATCCACTTTCTCTGTCATGCCAAAGAAAACAGAGTCACTGTCAATAACCATTAGCCAATAACCATTTGAAAGGTCAGGCTTGAATGTGAATGTGTGGACCTTGTTCGGATGGATCCCAGTTCAAATAAAGCTAGTACTTAAAAAAATTACAAGGCACTCACAGAAATTTAAACAATTGAATGAAAATTTGATTATATTAGAAAATTACTGTTACTGTATAAAGTATAATAGTAATCTTGGGGTATGGCAGTTACAACATTAAAAAAAGAGTTCTTAACTTTTAGTGATATACTCTGAAATTTGTACTGATGAAATGATACAATGCCTGACATTTGGAGAATGGATGGAGACAGATGAAAAAAGTGTGTTTACTGCTGAAGCCACGTCATGGGGACATGATGATTCATTGTGCAAATCGTTCTACTCTGGTATATGCTTGAAATGCTCCATAAACCTCAAGTATGTTCAAAGTTTGTTTGAAGTCTTTAAAAATGAAAAGGAAGGAACTTCAAGTCTCTTTGGTCTGTGCTTGCTGCAGATTCCTCATCAGTTGACTATCATTTCCTCTGATATTATCATTATTTATGGAAAAAAGGATTTTTCACCCTGGGGTTCATGAATTTCTCAGGTGCCTATAAACAGACTTCAGGGGATCCCATGGGAAATCTGTGTGAATGTGCATTTTTCTTGAGAGGGTCTACAGCTTTCATGAGATTCTCCTAGGGGCTTGTGACTCAGAAAAGATTCAAATCCTGAGAAACACATTATATAAGCTTAGGAGAAAAAGGAAAAAGGAGGGAAGGAAGGGTGAACTCGAGAAAAAGTCCTATTTCTAAGCATCCTCTTTTCTGTACTTCCTGAGTGTACTAGCTCACTGACAATGACCCACTATGTAAATATGAATTGACTTTGAGTGCCTGTCTCAAGGACTAGATAAGATAAAAAGAACTAAGGGGGTTAAATACACATTAAGACACTGGAATTGCAAGGAAGGTCTTGAGAGAGAAGCACTGGTATAAGCTTTGAAAAATGAATGAATTATAGCTGAGTAGCAGACCAGATTCTCACTTACAGTTAATGGACAAATTAAAAGGCAGAGGCAGAGCTGAGTCTTAAATAATGGCCCCAGCTCCTGGAAGCAGCCACAGAGGCTGTAGGGGAGGAGCAAGGTGGGGAGTGGTGTCCACCCGAGCTTTCTCCATGATACAGTCCTGCTGCTTCACTCTGGACCTGCCTGGTGGTAGATCTGCCCAAATGAGCCCCACCCCCTTCCCTGTAGTAAGTCGCACAGTGTTTACCTCAAAGACCCCTTTCATTTCCCCCGACCTAGGATTCACTGTTTTCAGAGATTATATATGCTACACGGACTTACCCAATCCTCATACCAAGTGTTTATTGAGTTCCAATACTTTTTTTTTTGTCAAGGTCTCACTCTGTCACCCAGGCTGGAAGGAAGCGGCACGATCATGGCTCACTGCAGCCCAGTAGCTGAGTCTACAGGCACACATCATCATGCCCCGCTAATTTTTGTATTTCTAGTAGAGATGGAGCTTCGCTATGAGTTGATGCAATTCATATGAGGAACAAATATTTATTGAGCACTTACTGTATGTCTAGCATTGTGGTTTATATACATTGTCTCAATCCTCAAAACAGTCCTAAATCAAGGCTAAGTAAGCTCTCACAAGAGCTAAGAGGGGTGGGAAGAACTCTGACTCAAGTCCTTATTAACATACGCTAATATTGCCAACAGCAAAGAACCCAACCATTCTAGAGAGCACAGATCACCTACCTATGGATTGAGGCCCATAATGAGAACAGCTCAAGATTCACATATTACCTCCTTAACTCCTTAGTGCTTCATAACCTTAGATTCCAAACCACCCCTTTATCGACCTGACCGCCCATAGTTATCTATCTCCTTATTCACTTCCATCTTCCTCTTCATCAAGCAGAGCCTCTGAATTCTGGTCCCTGGTAGAGCTGGTCACTGAATCTGACCACAGATCTCCAACTCCCCAATGGCCTTCTTCATTGAATGTGGACACCCTCCAGGCAAAAAACAAAGGCTCCACGAAAACTGTGCAGTTGTTCCAGACTTCCTCTTCTCGGTGGCCGTGAGCTTCTAACACCCATGAGCTTCCCACTGTGACTCTTCAGCAGCCTAAGGGCCTAAAATTCCAGAATGGCTCTGGTTCTCAATGATTCTTTTATTGAACCTCACATGGAGTGACTCCTGTTCGGCACAGATTACTAGGAAGCACATTGTGATAGGGAGAGCAATGGCACCCTAAAGAGATATACACGTCCTCACCCCTAGAATTTGTGAACACATTACCCTCCATGGCAAAGGGGAATGAAGGCTGCAGATGGAAGTGAGGTTGCCAACCAGCAACCTTAGAATAAGGTGATCCATTGCCTTACTAGACTCTGGTATGGCCATGTGCTGTTTGAGCTATGGCTGTCGCCATGTTCCTGGCTTTGGCCCCCTCCCCTGCCTTGGGGAGGTGAATCTGCTCTTTCTCTCTAATTTACTTTCTAAATAAACTATGTTTTCTAATCTAAAAAAAATAATAATAAGGTAATCACCCTGGATTATGTAAACCCAATGAATTGTGTGGAACCTGTGTGAAGCCTTCTATATTAAGTGCGATGAATTATGTGAAATGTAACGAAACTATAACCTCATATATTAAGTATGCTGAAACTGTGTGCTGTGACCTCTCCCCTAAAACTCAGTAATTCTTGGAAACCCTGGAAAGAACGCCCTACTTGGAAGCCCCAAGTGGTTATGTTAGATAAGTTAACCAGCTTTTTCTGCTTCTGTAACCCCTGCTGGCAGTGTGTGAGTGTTGTGCAATAAGCCCCTTTCAAATTATAGTGGGCTTTTTTCTGTTTGAATTGTGGTGGGCAACTCTCTCTTCTGGTGGGCTTTGTGTTGTTCAAATTTGAATTATAACGGCCTTGTGGATTAGGCGGGCTTTTGCATATTTAAGAAAGGCCCATGCTGCAGTGTGGGGCCCTCGCTTAGAGACTTGTAAGTCTGGTGAGTGGCCCTGGCCAGTCGAACCTGGTTAATAAATCTCTCTCTTGGTAAATTGTGTGTCAGTGCCGTGAATCAAATGCTCGGACCCCACCTCATTTTGGTGCGTTGGCTGGGAAATGAGTGCTTGATACGGTCCTTTACGCCGACTGGCCTTGTGAGCCTGCTAGCCTGTAGACTCATGATGTTTGTTAGCACTGGAGCAGCTGGCTGTCAGACGGGCCTGGAACAGACTCTCAGGCAGCCGACTACCGGGTGGGCTCAGTGTTCGCCATCCCTGGCAGACTCACAACGTCTCTGGAGTCCTCAGAGAGGTAAGCCAGGTTCCCATTCTGTATGTGCGCATGTCTGTTTGGACTTCCAGGAAAGCTGGACACAGCGTTACTTCCTGAGTCCAGGGTCCTGGTGAGACGTCACCAGGGTCCCCTGTTTTGGGTCTGCCCTCGGGCAATCAGGCTGGTCCTTGTCTTTGTCTCGTTGTGCTTTGTGTTCGTAACTGTTGTGTCCTCTATTGCTCTTCTCGTTGTTGATGTCATGGGGCAGTCAGGCGCTCTGCCAAACACCCCCCTAGAACTGGTCTTGCATCATTTTAAAGATTTCCAAAATGCTGCACAACAAACAGGAGACCAGGTATTTAGGGATAAGCTAACTACTCTCTGTTCTTCTGAATGGCCAAATCTTGCAAACAGTAACTGGCCATCAGAAGGAACTTTTAACCCTTCAGCAATAGAGAGAGTTCAACAGATCATCTACCGATACCACCCGGACCAGATTCCATACATCACTGCTTGGTACTACCTTGTCCTATGGCAGCCGTCGTGGATGAGGAAGGCTGAATCTAACCCTCTTCATGTTTTAGCCTTACAGGAAACTACTAAAGCTAAGCCTCTGCCGGAGGATGACGAGATTCCACCACCATATCCTGTGGCAGGACAGGGACAGGGAGGACGAGAAATCTTTAGTCCAGCACATACTAGGAGTGGCTCCTCCTACCAGCCCCTCTACCCCACATCAATATCAAAGATCCTAAAAAGTGGAAGAGAAAGGCAGAAGAGCAGAGGAAAAGAAAGGTGTGTTGACAGAAGCAGGGTCTGAGAGATGCTATTCCTGACTTTGAAGATGGAGGAAGTGTTGGAGGAAGGGAACTATGGGCCAGGCATGCAGGCAGTCTCCAGAAGACAGAAAAGGCGAGGAAACAGACTCTCTCCTAGAAATTCTAGAAAGAAACAGCCCAGCCAACACTTCGATTTTAGCCCAGTGAGACCCATGTCAGACTTCTGAACAACAAGCTGATAAAGTTCTGTTTTTTGTTTTTTGTTTTTTGAGTGGGAGTCTCACTCTGTCGTCCAGGCCAGAGTGCAGTGGCACGCTCACGGCCACTACAGCCTCGACCTGCTGGGTTTAGGCGATCCTTCTGCCTCAGCCTTCCAAGTAACTAGAATTACAGGCAAGCACCACCAAGCCCAGCTATGTTTTTGATTTATTGTAGAGATGAGATCTCGCCAAGTAGCCCAGGCTAGTCTCGAACCCGTGGACTCAGGCAATCCTCTTACCTTGGCCTCCCAAAGTGCTGGGATTACAGACGTGAGCCACTACGTCCGGCAAAGTTCTGTTTTTAAGCTGCTAAATTTGTGGTAATTTGTTATAACAGCAATAGAAAACTAATATATATATGATGACTTCCTGACTACCAAGACTGGTACACTTGTTAAACTGTCTTAAAGGAAACAACCAACCTCTCCATTATCTAAGATTTGTTGCTGTTACCTAGCAGCAGATTTAGAATAAACAAGATTGCTTTTCTGTGTCCTGATTACTACTGTGAGCCCTGTCTACCCTGCCAAGGCAAACCATGTGCTAAGATGATTATCTACAGATTTTGAAGGAAGTGGATTTGCAGCCTGAATTGTCCCCCAAGTCTCTGCTCAGGTCTCTGCTTGGCAAGTCAGCCCACACCTCCTGAAACTTCCAAGCCCAGCAAGTAAAACCAGGTAAAGAGAATGCCCAGAGGCTCCCCACAACTCACATCTGGGAAGAACACCTAGTGTGTGTGAGGAGGGCGTGGAGGGGTGTGCTGCAGAGTGGTGAAAAGAGAAACGCCTATCTATGGTTGATACTTTTGCTCAATAACATTAGCAAACATTTACTGACGGCTTACCATAAGCGGACTCTGACCCTCAGAAGAGTGGACCCCCTCTCTACAGAGCCATTCATTCAATCACTCAGCAAACATTTACTGAGCTCCAACCTGTGCCAGAGTCGTTGGCACGAGAGTCAGGTTTTCCTTCAGAAACTCTTGCCTTGAGCTTCCTCAGGTCCACCATAAGATGTGGGATGTGCCTCGATCCCCATCAGCCATTTCTCAATTATCACCCATTTACCCGTGACTCTGAAGATTTCTGCCCAATGTTCCGTGCTGAGCAGGCCTGATCCACATGGAAGCCTCGGTGACGGCCCAGATTCACCTGCTTCTTTCTCCCCGTGCCGCTTCCACCCTCCCCAAGCTCTCCTCCAGTTCCCAGCACCGCTTGGCTCCAGTGCCCAGGCTCCAGCCTTTCCAGCTTTCTGCTCCAGCACTTCCTTCTGCTTGGTCTGTAAGTGCCCATCGGGAGAACTGTGAGGCTGCAAGATGCCCCCAGTGCCCATCCAAAGTAGAGGCTTTCCCTAAGACTTTCTGACCTTCTTCCCCATTCCTATCCCATCTCATCGGCCCTTACATTTTCTTTTTCTTTTCTTTTATTTTAACTTATTTTTGAGTCAAAGTCTCACTGTCACCCAGGCTGGAGTGCAGTGATAGGCTCACGGCCACCGCAGCCTCTACCTGTCAGGCTCAGGGGATCCTTCTGCCTTAGCCTCCCAAGTAGCTGAAACTACAGGCGTGTGCTACCACGCCCGGCTAATTTTTTTGATTTACTGTAGACAAGGCTGCCCAGGCAGGTCTCGAAACCCTAGACTCAGGCAATCCTTTCACCTCCACCTCCCAAAGTGCTGGGATTACAGGAGTGAGCCATCGTGCCCAGCTGCCCTTACATTTTCAATAACCACCTCCAGAGATCTCACCACAATGAATAATACAGGCCTTGATGAACTCGTCCTACACTACACCGCCAGCCTCCCAGCTGGCCTCCCTCATTCCAGTCTCTTCCCACTTCTGTCTTCCCAAACACACATTCAGTGCTTACTCAGAGCCAGGCAATGACCCAGGCATCGAAGACACAGTGATTAGGGGTGCAGCCTTGGGAGAGAGGCAGCCCTGGACTTGGCAGAGCCGCAGGCAGCTCTGGCACTTACTAGAATTACTTAACCTCTCTATATTTTGGTTTCCTAATTTGGAAAATGGGGATAATAAAGATACATAATTCACTGGGTTAGAGAGAGCATTAAGTGAGATAATGCATGAAAAACAGTAAAGTGCCTACCTGGCACGTGCAAGCATTCAAGAAAAGTCAATCAAGGCCAGGCGCAGTGGCTCACACCTGTAATCCCAGCACTTTGGGAGACAGAAGGATTGCTTGAGTCCAGGAGTTCAAGATCAGCCTGGACAACACAGCAAGACCCATCTCTACAAAGAGATTATATATTTTTCTTTTTAATTTTTTTTAAGTTATCTCAACAGTAACAACAAATGGAGCTGCCAGGTGAGCAGCAGAGAGGAAAATGCATATCCCACTAGTTAGGGGTGGGAGAAGTGACGGCACTTGGTAGGTGCTGTGAGCAGAGACTGAGTGATAAATCTGATAGAGTGACAGCCAGAGCTTGAAGGTTAAAAAGGAGAAAGATTTTCCAGCTTGAACATTTGAGCAAAGACACAGCGGCACAGAAAGCAGAGATTGTGTGTATCAGGTAGTAGCTATCTGTTGCCCTGTGGCAATCCTGACTAGGCCATGAGCTCCTAAGACAGGCACCTGGCTTTGGATACAAGAGAGCTGTTCATTGACACACAGAATTGAGCACGAATTTTATACAAGGCACTGTGCTAAATGACAAGATTTTCTGCCTGGCCCTTGCCCTCATGAAGTTTCCGTGTGAGGAGATAACAAACAAAAAATCAAAACAAGAGCATTTCAGATAAGTTACATGTGCTATTAAAAAAATCAAACAGTAGCCGGGCGTGGTAGCGCGCGCCTGTAGTTCCGGCTACTTGGAAGGCTGAGGCGGAAGGATCGCCGGAGCCCAGCAGGTCGAGGCTGTGGTGGCCGGGAACGGTCACTGCACTCCAGTCTGGGCGACAGAGTGAGACTCCAACTCAAAAAATAAAAATAAAAACAAAATAAAACAGAATCACATGAAAGAGTGACTAGGGGTAGATCACGCTGATGAAATGACATTTGAGTTGAGTCATGAGAAGGCTGGGGTAGAACAGAGTCCTAGGCAGAAGGAATAGCGAGAACAAAGCTCCTTAACTATCAAGGAGCTTGCCACACTGAGAAACAGAAAGAAAGTCAGAGTCGTGGTACATGATGAGAGAGTAGAGGTTACAGTCCTAGGAAGATGGGCAAGGTCCAATCGTGTTAAAGCTTGGTAGGCCATTATAAGGAGTTTGGATTTTGGCCAGGTGCCATGCCTTTAATGACTCATGCCTTTAATCCCAGCACTCTGGGAGGCTATGGTGGGAGAAGAGCTTGAGACCAGGAGTTCGAGACCAGCCTGAGCAACATAGCAAGACTCTGTCTCTTGAAAAAAAAAATTAGCAAAGTCTGGTGGCAGACACCAGTATTCCCAGCTATTAGGGAGGCTCAGGTGGAAAGATCACCTGAGCCCAGGAAGTCAAGACTGCAGTGATCCGTGATCATGCCACTGCACTCCAGCCTGGGCAACAGAGCAAGACCCTGTCTCAAAATTTTTTAAAAATATTTATTCTAAAATGCACTGGGGCTGGGCTCGGTGGCTCAGCCTGTAATCCTGCGCCTTTGGGAGGCTGAGGTGAGTGGATTGCCTGAGCCCGCGGGTTTGAGACCCGCCTGGGCAAGCGAGACCTCATCTCTACAATAAATCAAAAAAATTAGCCGGGCGTGGTA
>CAUYQG010012377.1:0-19359 GCA_963574415.1 Tarsius wallacei | reverse complement strand
GCTCGGTGGCTCAGCCTGTAATCCCGCGCCTTTGGGAGGCTGAGGTGAGTGGATTGCCTGAGCCCGCGGGTTCGAGACCTGCCTGGGCAAGCGAGACCTCATCTCTACAATAAATCAAAAAATCAGCCGGGCGTGGTAGCATGTGCCTGTAGTTCCAGCTACTTGGAAGGCTGAGGCGGAAGGATAGCCGGAGCCCAGCAGGTCGAGGCTGCGGTGGCCAGGAGCGACCACTGCACTCCAGTCTGGGCGACAGAGTGAGACTCCAACTCAAAAAAAAAAAAAAAAAAAAAAAATTTATTGTAGAGATGCAGTCTCACCAAGTTGCCCAGGCTGATCTCAAACCCGTGAGCTCAAGCAATCCTCTTGCCTCTGCCTCCTAAAGTGCTGGGATTACAGGCATGATCCACCATGCCCAATCATACATAGCTTTTAAAGTACAAAAGATCAGCTGGGCATGGTGGCTCACGCTTGTAGTTCCAGCACTTTGGGAGGCAGAGGTGAGAAGATTACCTGAGCCCAGGGGAAAGATACCTGGCCTGGGTAACATGGTAAAACTTCACCTCTACAATAAATTAAAAAATTAGCTGGATGTGATGGCACGCACCTGTAGTTCCAACTACTTGGAAGGCTGAGGTGACAGTAAGACTGTGTCTCAAAAAAAAAGTACAAAAATCACTAAGAGAAGATATATATATTACTTAGAATTATAATAGCAATTACTAGAAGAAAAGCCAAAACTGGATGGGGAAAAAACCTTTGGCAACTGCATAATAATGTGAATGTACTTAATGCCTCTAAACTGTATAACTAAACATGGTTAAAATGGTAAGTTTTGCTATGTATATTTTGCCACAACTTTAAAAAAATTGTTAAGCTGAGCATGGTGGTTCATGCTTGTAACCCCAGCACTTGGGGAGGCAGAGCCAAGAGGATTCTTGAGCTCAGGATTTCGAGACCAAGCCTGAGTACCATGGTGAGACCTCATCTCTACAGCAAATAAATAAATAATTAGCTGGACCTAGAGACCCGTGCCTGTGGTTCCAGCTACTTGGAAGGCTGAGGTGGAATGATTGCCTAAGCCCAGCAGGTCCAGACTGCAGTGACCACAATTGTGCCACTACACTCCCACCTGGGTGATAGAGACAGACTCTGACTCAAAAAAAAATTTAAGAGAAAAAAACTACTGGGAAGTGAGACCAGGGATATGTGGAGGTATGGTAGGGTAGAAGGCACATAAATCCTTTCGTATTAATATTTCTAGTATTATTCTGTACTATTTTTAACTCCAACATGTATTACTTAAAATGAAAGTATCATTCAAAAGTGTTGCTAGCATAACAGTAACTAATATTTATGTGCTTTTTATATAGCAGACACTTTCTAAGTACTTTTACATATGACACATTAATTCTCACAGCATCCCTAACAAGATAAATACCATATTTCCTCCCTTCCCCCCAACCCATTTAATGAAGGCATGCAGGGGCTAAATAATTTGCCCATGATCACAGCTACAGAACATGCATGGAGCCTAGGTTACTCTAGAGTCTGCATTTTTAACCTATTTTACTACCTTCCTGTTAATTAACATTAAAGGAGAATGGGCTTTAGCATGATAAAATTCAAAAGATCACTAAAATAATGGCTACTCTCCAACTCCACAGTAACATAAACATCAATAGTTTGAAATGGTAGCCTTGAGGCTATGGTATCTAAAGTTGCTTGTAGGACCATGCACAGCTCAAGCCTGTAATCCCAGCACTTTTAGGATGCCAAAGCAGGAGAATCACTTGAGGTCAACAGCGACACCCCTTCTCTATTTTTTTCTTAAATAAAAAATAAAGTTGCTTGTAGATTCTAAAAGCATAATCCATGAAAACCCAAGAAATTAGTTGCATAATGCAACAGTTAAAAAAAAAAAAAAAAAAAATATATATATAAAACCAGCCGGGCGAGGTAGCTCAGGCCTGTAATCCCAGCACTTTGGGAGGCAGAGGCGAGAGGACTGCCTGAGCCCAAGGGTTCGAGACCAGCCTGGGCAACTTGGCAAGATATCATCTCTACAGTGAATCCAAAAAATTAGCCAGGTGTGGTGGCGCATGCTTGTAGTTCCATAGTTCGTTACTTGGAAGGCTGAGGCGGAATGATCGCCTGAACCCAGGAGGTCAAGGCTGCAGTGGCAGTGAACATGCCACTGCACTCCAGCCTGGGTGGCAGAGTGAGACTCGGACTCCAAAAAAAAAAAGTTAGCCGAGCTTAGTGGCTCAGCCTGTAATCCCACACTTTGGGAGGCTGAGGTGAGTGGATTGACTGAGCCTGCAGGTTTGAGACCCGCCTGGGCAACTTGGCGAGACCTCATCTCTACAATAAATAAAAAATTAGCTGGGCGTCATAGCGCGCGCCTGTAGTTCCAGCTACTTGGAAGACTGAGGCGGAAGGATCGCTGGAGCCCAGCAGGTTGAGGCTGCGGTGGCCAGGAGCGGCTACTGCACTCCAGCCTGGGTGACATAGTGAGACTTCAACTCAAAAAAAAAAAAAAAAAAAAGTTTAAGATAAATGTTCTCTGTATTTCTGAGGCTAATAGTGATAGTTTTAATTATGTATGAGCAAAACGTATCGATGGTTTACTAGGTCCCAAACCCTTTTCTATATGCTGAAACTTTTTAATAGAAGCTAAAATACTCAGCAATCTTTCTACTAATGCTGTAATTTCTGACACAACAAAATATTAGACATACTGTGAAGTAATTTTCTTGTCTAATCAAAAACCAAAGCCTATTAACTATTCATTAAAAGCATATCATACACAAAAATCCTTAGAATAAAATTATGCAAACTATTAACATAAAAACTTTAAAGCTTAAAAATTTTGGTTATTGTTTCACAGGTGTGTTTCGTGGTAGGATGGTGACATGGTTTTTGATAGTGGAGAAGAGAAGCCACATAAACATAACAATGAATCTTAAAGTAACTTTTTTTTTGGCTAATAAAGAACTTATGGGTACTATATATATCTTTGGAACATAAATGCATTCTATTCATAAAATAACACAAAACAGAATCATACTCAATCCCAGGAAAAGGAACCTTGCTTCACAACAAAATTACCTACAGGTTCCCACCAGATTCCCAAGTCCTACCCAGAAACTTCTGAATCTGTAAAGTATAGAATCCTATATTTTGTTTAAGCCTCCAGCATGGTTCTAAAACAGTTTAACCATGCATCAGGTGCTTAATACTCTCTTAGAACACTGCCCCAAAGTGTTATCCAAAATGCATTTCAGGTGGGAGTATCACCTGAACCCAGTAGTTTGAGGTACAGTGAGTTATGATCATGACACTGCACTCTAGCCTGGGTGACACAGTAAGACACTGTCCCAAAATTAAATTAAGTTAATAAAATAAAAAAAACAGTGAGTGCAGTGGCTCACACCTGTAATCCCAGCACTTTGGGAGACCCAGGTGGAAAGATTGAGGCCAGGAGTTCAAGACCAACCTAGGCAATATTGAAAGACCCTGTCTCTACAAAAAAAATAAAAAAATTAGTGAGTGAGTAGTGTTTGCATGCAGTTCCAACTGCTTGGAGGCTGAGGCAAGAGGATAACTTGAGCCTATGAGTTCAGGCTACAGTGTGCTATGACCTCACTACTGCACTCTAACCTGGAAAGGTGGGTGAGGCTGTCTCTTAAACAAAAAGTAGACAGGGCGTGGCAGCTGATGCCTGTAATCCCAGAACTTTGGGAGGTCAAAGTTGGAGGACTGCTTGAGCCCAGGAGTTTGAGACTAGCCTAGGCAACATAGCGAGACCTCATCGCCACACACACACACAAAAAAACCCCACAAAAAATTAGCCAGACATGCTGACACGTGCCTGTTGTCTTCGCAACTTGGGAGGCTGAGGCTAGAAGGTCGCTTGAATCCAGGAGTTTGAGGATGCAGTGAGCAGTGATCACACCACTATACTCGAGCCTGGGTGACAGGGTGAGACGACAAAATAAAATAAAATAAAATAAAATGTTTGACTATCCCCAGGGATGACATCATGGAAGAAGGCAGACTAGGAAGCTACAGGAATCCTACCCTCCACCTAAACAACTATTGAGCTGATAGGAATTGCTTGAAGTAACTCACCACCGTGGAATTCTAGAGTCTAGTCGAACACTTGAAGCATCCAAGAGAGAACAGCATTATTCACAATAACCAAAAGGTAGAAACAACCCAAGCATTCATCAACAGATGAATTATACAAATGATGGAATGTTATTTAGCCATTTTAAAAAATTCTGAGACATGCTACAACATGAATGAACCATGAAATCATTATACTAAAATAGCCCAGACATGACAGGACACATATTGTATAATTCCACTTGTACAAGTTACCTAGAGAAGGCAGATTCATGAAGACAGAGAGGAAAATTGAGTTACCAGGGGAGGAAGGCACGGGAGGGAACGGGGAGTTATTGTTTAGGGCAACATGATGAGACCTTGTCTCTACAAATCAAAAAATTAGCCAAGCACCATGGTGGCACGCGCCTGTGATTCCAGCTACCTGGAAGGCTGAGACGGAAGGATTATCTGAGCCCAGTAGGTCAAGACTACAGTGGCCATGAGCATGCCACTGCACTCCAGCCTGGGCAAAAGAGTGACTTCAACTAAAAAAAAAAAAAAAAAAAGGGCAGGGCATGGTAGCTCATGCCTATAATCCCAGCACTTTGGGAGGTAGAGGTGAGAGGACTGCCTGAGTCCATGGGTTCAGGACCAGACTGGGCAACTTGGCGAGATATCATCTCTATAATAAACCAAAATATTAGCAGTCTGTGGTGGCATGTGCCTGTAGTTCCAGCTACTTGGAAGGCTAAGGTGGAAGGATTGCCTGAGCCCAGCAGGTCAAGGCCATGGTGGCTGTGAGTGTTCCACTGCACTCTAGCCTGGACAACGGAGTGAGACTCTGACTCAAAGAAAAAAGTTAAAGTATTAAATGTTACATTTTACCACAATCAAAATGAAATGTTACTATGTTATAAAAGGTACCTGAAAAGTGACCAATGTAAATACCTCTCCTCCCAGAATCCTCCCTTGTTTAGAAAACATTTTTATTATAAATAAGCCGGGCGCAGTGGCTCACACCCATAATCACAGCACTTTGAGAGGCAGAGGCAAGAGGATTGTCTGAGTCCAGGAGTTCAAGACCAGCCTGGGCAACTTGGCCAGACCTCGCCTCTAAAATAAATTTTAAAAATTAGCCGGGCATGATGGTGCATGCCTGTGGTTCCAGCTACTCAGAAGACTGAGGCAGAAGGATCACCCTGAACCCAGCAGGTCAAGGCTGCAGTGACCGTGAGCGTGCCACTGTACTTCAGCCTGGGTGACACAGTGAGACTCCAACTCAAAACAAAAAATTTAATTTAATTTAAAAAACGACCAATTTCTTATTAGCGATTATCACTAATTCAATGATTCAAGTATAAAGGAGACTGAAAGTATGTGTAGCATTAGCTGCACAACAAACTCCCCAAGTGACTCGGGGCTAGTTACTTCCTTCCCTAAGCCTTAACATCCTTACTTGTAAAATGAGATCATCACTAAGGTCTCTTCCAGCTATAAATAATATATGAAAGACCAGGTGTTGTATCTCATGCCCCTAATCCCAGCAGTTTGGGAGGCTGAGACGGGAGGACAGTTTAAGCCCAGGAGTTCGAATCCAGCCTAACCAACATAGTGAGAACTCATCTCCACCAAAAAATAAAAATCAAACAATGTAGCCGGCATGGTGGCTCACACCTGTACTCCCAGCACTGGGAGAGGTGAAGGACTGCCTCAGTCCAGGGGTTTGAGACCAGCCTCAGCAACTTGGCAAGACCTCGTCTCTAAAAGAAATCAGAAAAAAATTAGCCAAGCATGATGATGCATGCCTGTAGTCTCAGTTACTTGGAAGGCCAAAGCGAAAAGATCACCTGAGCCCAGCAGGTTGAGGCTACGGTGGCTGTGAGCGTGCCACTGCACTCTAGCCTGGGTGACAGAGTGAGACTCCAACTCAAAACAAAACCAAAAAATTAGCCAGGTATGGTGGTGTGTGCCTGTAGTCCCAAGCGACTTGGGAGGCTGGGACAGGAGGATCACCTGAGTGAGAAGTGGGAAGCTGTGGTGACCTGTAATCATGCCACTATACTCTAGCCTGGGCAACAGATAAAGACCCAAAAACAAAAATTTTTTTTAAATTAGTAGGGTGTGGTGGCAGGTGCCTGTAGTCCTAGCTATCCAGGAGGCTGAGGCAAAAGGATCATCTGAAGCCAGGCTCGGTGGCTCAGCCCAACTCAAAAAAATAAATAAATAAAAAGAATCATCTGGCCGGGCTCGGTGGCTCAGCCTGTAATCCCACGCTTTGGGAGGCCGAGGTGAGTGGATTGCCTAAGCCCGCGGGTTCGAGACCCACCTGGGCAACTTGGTGAGACCTCATCTCTACAATAAATCAAAAAAACTAGCTGGGCGTGGTAGTGTGCGCATGTAGTTCCAGCTACTTGGAAGGCTGAGGCGGAAGGATCGCTGGAGCCCAGCAGGTCAAGGCTGCGGTGGCCGGGAGCGGCCACTGCACTCCAGTCTGGGCGACTGAGTGAAACTCCACCTCAAAAAAAAAAAAAAAAAAGAATCATCTGAGCCCAGGAGATCGAAACTATGGTGATCCACAATCATGACACTGCACTACAGCCTGGATGACAGAGGGAGACCCCAACTCACCAAAAAAAATTCCCACTATATGAGACATCATAAACTCATTCTGGTTCCTTGATAGCGTACACTTCAAGGCATGTTAAAACACAGTAAAACCTCAGCACTGTATTCCTTGCATATGTCTATTTTCCAGTTAGCTAAGCATTATTGTTTAAAATCCTACAACCTTTTTTTTTTTTTTTTTTGAGTTGGAGTGTCACCCCATCGCCCAGGCTGGAGTGCAGTGGCACAGTTACTGCAGCGTCGACCTGCTGGGCTCCAGTGATCCTTCTGCCTCATCCTTCCAAGTAGCCGGAACTACAGGTGCACACTACCATGCTCAGCTAATTTTTTGATTTATGTACAGATAAGGTCTTGCCAAGTTGCCCAGGCTGTTCTTGAACCTGTGGGCTCAGGCAATCCCCTCACCTCAGCCACCCAAAATGCTGGGATTACAGGCTTGAGCCACCATGCCCAGCCTGCAAAAATAATCTTTTTTTTTTTTTTGAATTGGAGTCTCACTCTGTCGCCCAGACTGGAGTGCAGGGGCCGCGCGCCTGTAGTTCCAGCTACGTGGAAGGCGGAGGCGGGAGGATCGCCGGAGCCCAGCAGGTCGAGGCTGCAGTGGCCGGGAGCGGCCACTGCACTCCAGCCTGGGTGACAGAGTGAGACTTCAACTCAAAAAAAAAAAAAAAAAAAAAGATGTACAGTGGCTAATTTTTAAATGAAATATAGCATATTGCAGAAGAAAATACTTTTTGGATAACATGATAAGTGACTTTTTTCTTAATAGATTTGGGAAGTTTAGAACTTTTTACAGCAAAGATGTCAACTTATAACCTGAAGATTAATTTTTTATGTTACTTTAAAAGTGTTATTACCTCTTTTTTTTTTTTTGAGTCAGAGTCTCACTCTGTTGCCCAGGCTGGAGTACAGTGGCACACTTACAGCCACTGCAGCCTCGACCTGCTGGACTCAGGTAATCCTTCTGCTTTAGCCTTCCAAGTAGCTGGAACTCCAGACATGTGCCACCATGCCTGGCTAATTTTTTGATTTATTGTAGAGATGAGGTCTCGCCAGTTCCCAGGGTGGTCTCAAACCCATGGGCTTGGGTAATTCTTTCACCTTGGCCTCCCAAAATGCTGGGATTATAGGAGTGAGCCACCATGCCTGGCTATTATTACCTCTTACACAGAATAATACAGGTATCTCGGTATTACCTTGCATATTAATATTGTCTGTTTAAAGGATACAAATAACCCATGTGACAATGTTTTAGGAAAGCTTACTCTAAACCCTACAAACTTTTCAACTGTCATGACAGAAACAACACAATTTTTTCTATGCTTGTCTTCATGTTTAACTTTGAACAGAATCCAAAACACAGTTAATATTTTAAACTGCATCATTAATAAATGACATAGAGAGGCTGGATGCGGTGGCTCACACCTGCAATTCCAGTACTTAAGAAAGCCAAGGCAGGAGGGCTTGAGCCCAGGAATTCGAGACCAGCCTGGACAATACAGGGAGACCACGTTTCTACATAAAAACTGAAAAATTAGCTGTGCATGGTAGTATGTGCCAATACTCTGAACTACTTGGGAAGCTAAGGCAGAAGGAAGCATGAGTCTAGAAGTTCGAAGCTGTGATGAGCCTTGATTTTGCCACTGCACTCTAGCCTGGGCGACAGAGACTCTGATTCAAAAAATAAGTAATAGGCCAGGCACGTGGGCTCACACTAATCCCAGTCATTTTGGGAATCAGAGGCAAGAGGACTGTCTGAGTCCAGGGGTTCAAGATCAGCCTGGGCAACTTGGTGAGTCCGCTTCTCTAAAGTCAATCAAAAAATTAGGGACAACCCCCTCAGGTCCCCTCCCACTGTGGGAGCTTTTCTGTCCTCTCAATAAATCCTGCTTTCTCAAAACAAAACAACAAAAAAAAACAGTTGGGCGTGGTGGCGTATGCCTGTAGTCCCAGCTACGTGTAAGGCGGAGGTGGAAGGACTGCCTGAGCCCAGCAGGCCGAGGCTGCAGTGACTATAAGCGTGTCACTGCATTCGGTCTGGGTGACAGAGTGAGACTCCAAATCTAAATAAATAATTAAATAAATAAATATTTAAATAACACAAAGAAAAAGTATTTGCGGTCGGGTTTGGTGACTCAGTCTGTAATCCCAGCACTTTGGGAGGCCAAGGTGAGGACTGCCAAAGGCAACTTGGCGAGACTGCATCTCTACAATAAATAAATAAATAAATTAGTCGGGTATGGTAGCGCATGCCTATAGTTCCAGCTACTTGGAAGGCTGAGGTAGAAGGATCACCAGAGCCCAGCAGGTCAACACTGGGGTGTCCGTGAGCATGCCACTGCACTCCAGCCTGGGCAACAGACTGAGACTCCAACTAAAAAATAAAATAAGCCTGGCTCGGTGGCTCAGCCTGTAATCCCTCACTTGGGGAGGCTGAGGTGAGTGGATTGCCTGAGCCCGCGGGTTCGAGACCCGCCTGGGCAACTTGATGAGACCTCATCTCTACAATAAATCAAAAAATTAGCTGGCGTGGTAGCGCGCGCCTGTAGTTCCAGCTACTTGAAAGGTTGAGGCGAAAGGATCGCCTGAGCCCAGCAGGTTGAGGCTGCGGTGGCCGGGAGCGGCCACTGCACTCCAGTCTGGGCAACAGAGTGAGACTCCAACTCAAAAAACAAAAAACAAAAAAACAAAAGAACTTCTGACCATTCACATAGACAGCATGAAAAGTATAATCTTCCGACAAAAAGGGAAGAGACCTACCAAACATCTATCTTACACAAACAAGTCACATGATGCCCCGCATTTTCAAACTATAGAATTATTCTGACTATTGATATAATGGGAATGCTATTTTGATTATAATTTTTTAGATATATAATCTTTCTGAGAACTTGTGTTTATTTCTCCAGAATTAAGGAAAAAAGTCTCTTCTGAATTAGTTGCTTCAGAAATTATCCTCTAAAATGCAATAGTAACCATGAACTTCAGAATGGGAATATCAATTTGTGTTTTATCATCATAATTCTAAAGTTAAAAATGCATGGTTATTTATTAAATTAAAGACACAATGACAACCAATGTTACTTGAGTAAATTCTTAGATCTTTTGGGATGTGCATATTTACTTTAAGGGATTCATTAAACACACATGAATTCAAAGAACAGTCTATATCTACATATGATAAATTATTATGAATATGAGCATATACATAATTTAAATGTGTATATTTATTTATAAATAATTTTTCCTTTGTGTAGCAAGAGTTTGGTTTTTGTTTTTTGGTCTTCTTGGGTTGGAGTCTCACTCTGTCACCCAGGCTGGAGTGCAGTGGCACGCTCACAGCCACCACAGCCTCCACCTGCTGGACTCAGGCGATCCTTCCACCTCAGCCTTCCAACTAACCGGAAGTTCAAGTGTATGCTACCACACCCAGCTAATTTTTTATTTGTTGTAGAGACAAGGTCTCGCCAAGTTCCCCGGGCTGGTCTCAAAAACACGGGTTCAGGCAATCCTCTCACCTCAGCCTCCCAAAGTGCTGGGATTATAGGCTTGAGCCACCGCACCCAGCTGCAAGAGTTTTATAATAGAAAAATTTAGAGATACTAGGATCAGGACACAGCAATATGCAGTCATCATTACAGTAATTAGTAACAATATTTAGGGGTTTTTTTGTTTTAGTTCTAGGATTTTTTTAATCCACCTTTCAAAGTCTAATAAGAGGAAAGGGAATAAATAGCTAAATTGAACTGTTAGGTCACAAAAGATATTTTCAACCCTTTTTTTTTTTTTGACTTCCCAACATATTTTGGAGATCTTTCTACATTATTATGTAGAGAACTTTTTCATTCTTTTGTATAGTGGCATTTCATCCTCTTGTATAAGTGTGCCATCATGTACAAGAGAAGACAAAAAACAAAATTTATTTATTAAAAATTGTTTAGCCTTCAGTCACCTTCAAAATACTCTGCATTTGATGCAATACACCTATCAAGATGTTTTTTCCACTGCTCAAAACAGTTTTAGAACTTATCAGTTTTGATGTCTTTTAGTGCTTCTGCCATTTTTTGTTTCACGTCTTCCACATTGGCAAAATGTTTCCCTTTGAGGACATTTTTCACTGGGAAACAACAACAAAAAAGTCGCTTGGGGTGAGATCGGGTGAACAGAGAGGGTGGGGCATGGGGACCATGTTGTTTTTGGTCAAAAACGGCTGAACACACGGCACTGTGAGGGCAGGTACATTCGTAAATCACCCATCATGAAGTGGGAAACAGAATCTCCAAAAAAAATTCACTGAAGCCAAATGCAGCCTCTTGCAACAATGTTAGCTGATACAGTGATGCCAGTGGGTTCCGTGAACACTTACCTAGCAGGAGAAACCTGCCCTCCAGAAAATAATTGGGGGTTTGTTTTTGGTCCCCCCTCATATTTAACCATTCTCCAATTACTGGTTATTATTTTTTCCGTTTTTTTCTTTTTTTTTTGTTTTTTGTTTTTTTTGAGTTGGAGTCTCACGCTGTCGCCCAGACTGGAGTGCAGTGGTCACTCCTGGTCACCGCAGCCTCGACCTGCTGGGCTCTGGCGATCCTTCAGCCTCAGCCTTCCAAGTAGCTGGAACTACAGGCGCGTGCCACCACACCCAGCTGATTTTTTATTTATTGTAGAGATGAGGTCTCACCAAGTATGGAACCCACGGGCTCAGGCAATCCACTCACCTCAGCCTCCCAAGGCACGGGATTACAAGCTGAGCCACCGAGCCCGGCCAATTACTGGTTATTTAAACAAACACTTTTTTTTTTGAGTTGGAGTCTCACTACATCGCCCAGACTGGAGTGCAGTGGCACATTCCCGGCCACCACAGCCTCGACCTGCTGGGCTCCGGGGATCCTTCCGCCTCGGCCTTCCAAGTAGCTGGAACTACAGGCGTGCGCTACCATGCCTGGCTAATTTTTGATTTATTGTAGAGCTGAGGTCTCGCCAAGTTGCCTGGGCGGGTCTTGAACCCACGGGCTCAGGCAATCCACTCACCTCGGCCTCCCAAAGTGCTGGGATTACAGGCTGAGCCACCGAGCCCAGCTAAACAAATAATTTAAACAAACAATACACAGACTGCAACATGTTTCCTAAGCATATGAACTGCAACAATACACAGACTGCAAATGTTTCCTAAGCATATGAAAAAATGCATGCCATTTCTTATAAGAAACATGCAAATTCCAAACGTGCCAAAAGGAAAAAGACAAGCAACCCTGTTAAAAAGTGAGCAAAAGATATGAATAGACACGTCTCAAAAGAAGACATGCAAGCAGCCAACAGGTGCATGAAAAAATACTCAACCTCACTAGTCATCCAAGAAATGTAAATAAAAACCACACTGAGATACCACCTAACTCCAGTTGGAATAGCCATCATCAAAACACAAAAAACAACAGATGCTGGTGAGGATGTAGAGAAAAGGGAACGCTTCTAGACTGTTGGTGGAAGTGTAAACTAGAGCAACCTCTGTGGAAAAGTGTGGTAATTTTTAAAAGATCTAAAAATTGACCTTCCATACCACCCAGCAAGTCCCTTCTGGGAATACACCCAGAGGAATTCAAATCATTCTGTGAACATGTTACCAGCACATGCTTATTGCAGAACTATTCACAATAACAAAAACATGAAACCAACCATGCTGCCCATCGAATCTGCACTGGATTTTAAAATGTGGTACATATACACAATGGAATATTATGCAGCCATAAAGAAGGACAAAATTATGGACTTAGCAGCAACTTGGAATGAATTTAGAGTCTATAATACTCAGTGGTCTATCACAGAAACAAAAAACTGAGTACCACATGTTCTCACTCATAAGCGAACCCTGACCATTCACCATACTACTATAAGAAAGGGATTGGCAGTAGCGGGACACTGCCAGGGGAGGGAGGGGGAACACATAACATCAGTAAGGGTACCTGATCACACACCAGGTGAAGTGGGGACCAAAGGGAGGCCCAAATTTTACCAGTATGATGACCACTTATCTACCTAATCCTGAATTGTACCCCACATCTTTAAAATAAAATAAAATTTTAAAAAATGAAAAATGCAAATTCAAATTACTTTGTAATATTATTTTCACCAGTTATGTAGTCAACAATTCAAAGGATTTTGGGGTTTTTTTAAAACACTCTACTGATAAGACTGTGGGAATCCTAGCCCACTTACCTGTTGCTGGCTGAAGTATAAGTTGGCACCATCACCAAAAAGCCAAATATGGTAGTATCTACAGCCATAAAAATTACCGAGGGACATGCACTTGGATCCAGCATTTCATTTCTGGGAGTTCATCTTTCAAATGTAATAACATAGAGATGAAATAACATAAGTAAGTGATTATTCATACAGCATATATTGTAACAACAATATTTATCATGAGTTTTCAGACCCCTGTCTAAACGCCAGTTTAATTCACCCCTATAAATGTTGAGTAAGGTTTGGGAACAGAGGCTCCTTCTACTTCATCTGGCCCTGGGTTAACAAGTGGCAAGGAGGCAGATGTGTTTGCTGATTTCTCATGCTACTATACAGATTCAGAGATTAGGACTGAAATCAAAGTCAGGTATCTGTAACTGCATGTTTTGACACTTGGTACTAGCAAATCTTAACACCTACCTGAAAACCATGAATACCACTCTAATTGCTGAGCCTAAATTAGCTTGTTTCCACTCAGTAATAAGGACACTTTAAAGCCTGTTGGTTTAATAAACATTCAAATTTATCTGTGAATGGGAGTAACCCAGATGAAGGTGAGGAGAAAGTGCCCCCACAGAAGAAAGAGCAAGTGCAGAGGCCTGGAGGTGACCTGAACACGGCCAGAGCAGAAGATTCCATGGGCGAGCACCAGCTGGGGTGGAGATGGGGGGTGAGGGGGGTGGCACAACTCTGGGAGCACCTTCATATGATATTAGACAGGAATGAAGTTTCATGCATGGTCCTACCTGAAGGTGTGTGTACGTGGCAGAGCAGACTGTTCTTCTATTAGCATTTTTGTATCTATGTGAGCCTACGTAATTTTGCCTTTAATTTTTTTTTTTTTTGAGTTGGAGTCTCACTCTGTCTCCCATACTGGAGTGCAGTGGCACGCTCCCGGCCACCGCAGCCTCACTCTGCTGGGCTCCGGTGATCCTTCCGCCTCAGCCTTCCAAGTAGCCGGAACTACAGGCGTGTGCTACCACAGCCGGCTAATTTTTTATTTATTGTAGAGATGAGGTCTCGCGAAGTTGCCCAGGTGGGTCTCGAACCCGCGGGCTCAGGCAATCCACTCGCCTTGGCCTCCCAAGCTGGGATTACAGGCTTAGCCACCGAGCCCGGCCTTTAAATTTTTTATATCGACAGTCAAGTAATACACTTATCTTTCTGTAATTTTTTGTTTTGCATGTGTTCCTCAGAATTATCTGTGTTGATACCAATAGCTGCAGTTCATTCACTTTCCCTACTGTGTGTTAATCCGTTGTATGAATTCAATTCATCATTGGCCTGCTGTGCTGTTGTCTGATACCAAGATTGTCTAAGATTGTATGAGCCATGTTGCTATGAACATTCTTGTGTATGTCTGCTTGTGAATATGTAAAAGAATTCTTCCAGAATATGTTTGCAGAGTGGGCACACTACAAATTAACTAGAAAACGCAAAATTATTTTCCAGAATGGCTATGCTGATTTACAATACCACCACCAATGCATGAAAATTTCTGTTCAGCAATAGTCTCAACAATACATGATAACTTCAGACTTGTGTCAATTTGACTGGTTCCCAGTGCCCATCCTTGATTATGAATGAGGTTGACTTCATGTTTGTTGATCATTTGTGTTTTATGAAACCTTGCTGATGACACTTGTTGGTTTTTATTGGTTTGTCTTTGGGTTCTTTGGAGTCTTCTGTGTACACACTGGACTATTTGCAAATGTAGCTCTTGTGTTTTTCTCCTCCTATTTCTCTGGCTAGGACCCTAGGACCTCTGGTATAACAGCGAAAAACAGCAACCATTTAAGAATATCCTCATGCTTTTCTTAATTTTAAATAGAAAATATTTTTAAAATTTCACCAATGTGATGTTTATTTTTTGAAAGTTACTTTTCATCGAATTAAAGATACTCTTTTCCTGCATTGTTTCCTAATAGTATTTTTTTAATCATAAATGAACATTAATGATTTTTCAGCATCTATCAGCTGATTATTCTTTTCTCTTTTAGTTTATTTTTTAAATAGGGAATAGAAGGAAGAAGAAGAAATCTACATATACTACGTAGATGGCGACTCCTTTAGTGATAGGGATTTCATCTTACTTTGGGCAGATCCATATTTGCTACACAGGCAATAGTTTGCAGCTAGAAACTTTTGCACTCAAGGGTGCCAATATCCTGCTGATATTCCTGTTAATCACTAAAGAAGTAGCAAATAACTATTACATATTTTGCCAACGTGTGCTGAATATAAAGACCTAACTATTATTTGTGAAGCATTGCTGAAAAAAATCCAGTTATTCCTGTTTGCAAATCCATATAAATATTCCTTTATTTACACATATAGCTTGTATCCTAATTGAAAATTTTGACAGTTTGTTAACAATCTTGAAGAGGCTCTAAATATGTATATACCTCCACACAGTGAAAGTTCATCTTTTTTCACACTCCCCGGTATCAGTCTTTGATAGAATTCTGCCAAAATAGGGAAAATAGAGCTGGATGACACCATAAAAGATTAAGAACACCCCCCCAGAACAATAGGTATCTACTCTTTTTGTTTGTGCTATTAGCAAATTCACCTAATTTAATTATTTAAGAAAGTGTTATATAGGTAGAAGTGATATACCACATCTTAAGGTAACAAATTATAAGAACTTAATAAGCTGTTAAAATTATTTTATTTATTCCTAATTTACCCCTTTCGATTTTCTAGAGGTTTTAGCGTGTGGGATTTGAGGAGCAATGATATTACATTATACAGACTTTAGTTTTAGTCCCTCCCAGTCCCTGCTGAAGAGTGCTCAAACTTCTTCTCCTACCTTCTTGAGGCAGCCTGTTCTTAGATGATAGTCAACCAAAGAGAACTGGAACACATGAAAATCTGTCCCCATACCAAAAAGCTAGAATATTGACCAGACAGCATGATGAAATATGTCTGGAAGGAAGCAAGAACTTTCTTTTACAGATAAGGACAAAACTCAGGGAAAAAAATACTGTTATTAGAAGTAATACGGTGACTCAGAATTCAAGTCATTGGGTTCAAAGCCAGCTCCATGCCTATTCTATATATGGCCTTGGACAAGATATTCAACTTCAATAAGATTCTATTATCCCACCAGTGACATAGAGATAATATTTCCAGACCGGGCTTGGTGGCTCAGCCTGTAATCCCAGCACTTTGGGAGGCCAAGGTGAGTGGATTGCTTGAGCCCGCGGGTTCGAGACCCACCTGGGCAACTTGGCGAGACCTCGTCTCTACAATAAATCCAAAATTAGCTGGGTGTGGTAGCCTGTCGTTTCGGCTACTTGGAAGGCTGAGGTGGAAGGATCACCGGAGTCCTGTGGTGGCTGGGAGCATGCCACTGCACTCCAGTCTGGGCGTCAGAGTGAGACTCCAACTCAAAAAAAAAAAAAAAAGAGACAATATTTCCTACCTTATAGTGTTGTTATGAGAAATAAATGAGATTATTCTCAGCACAACACTTGCAACATGGTAAATGTTTAATAAATGTCAATGTCAATTATTATTATGACTAACCTTTGTTTGGGCTGCTATAATAAAATACCATAGACTAAGTGGCTTATAAACAATAGAAATTTGTCCTTCACATTTCTGGAGGCTGAGAAGTCCAAGACCAAGATGTGCCAGATTCAGTGTCTGGTGAGGGCCTGCTTCCAGGTTCATAGAGGGTGCCTTCTAGCTATGTCCTCCGTGGTGGAAGGACTGAGGAGTCTCTCTTGGGCCTCTTTTATAAAAACACTAATCCCATTCCTGAAGCTTCCACCTTCATTACCTAATCACCTTCCAAAGACCCCACCTTTTAATCACCTTGGGGATTAGTATTTCAACATATGAATTTGGGGGAATCATACATTCAGCCCAGAGCTTATTCCAGCATCAGATGACAAGGGGGTAGAGCCATTTGACTTCAGCATAAAAATACTACTGCTTAGACTAGTGACTCCACTTGTGAGATTCTCATCATATAGGGCTTTTTGTTTGCCCAGCTCCCCTGTTCTCTTACTACAGATATGTAGAAATACTTCTAATTTAAAAGTCCATCTCTAAACGCAATAACGATTAGCAAGAATTTAGGTCTAAAAATCATGCTTTAGGCACCATGACCAAAGTGTTTCTGCATGACCATGGCATAGAAAAATATACAGCCCGAGGGATTCTGGGTGTTTTCTTGAAGTTGTCTGCACCCACTAAACATCTCCACAGTGCATTTGCACTGCAACGTAATATTGACAGGCTATATTGCTGTGGTATTCATTAGTTTCTACTCCCAAAAATAGTCCTAACAGGCATGTTGATTGTGAGTAACAATTCAGACTCTAGAGTCAGAAAGTGCTGGATTCATACCTAGGGGAGTTTGGGGAAATTACTCAAGTTCTTTAAAGCCTTATTTCTCTTATCCAATCCAATCATCTAAAGACTTCACCTATATATAAGACAGCTATGCTGTAATAAGTGATATGGTGAGGATTTGATAAGGTGATGCATTTAAAGCACTCAGCATAACACTTGTTGGCTAGTAAATAATTCACATGATAGTATAGCTACATATTATTATTTTTAACATTTTAGACAGGCAGGGACTTGAGAGGTTAAGCCAACAATTCCTAATTTCAAGTTGTGATCAAATTTACTACAAAGATCTTCTGGAAAGATCATAAAAATATTTGAGACAAAGCCTTGGGTTATACTTCGGGTCTGCTTGAACAGATTTCTAAAAGACCAACTTTCCAACTGATAATTATAAACTCTGGACACAACTTCTAACATAACTAGGTCTCCAAAAAGTGAACAAAAAGCAAGTAGACTTTGGAAAGGAGTTGTATCTTGAAGGAAGGGACTAACACGGTGAATCCCCATGTCTATAGGGAAAACAGTAGTCTCAGTGCAATGCAGGGTGATTACAATTTTCATATAAAAGCCACTGTCTTTCTGGTATGAGGAATGAGAGCAGCCACATCTGCCAAAAAGTGAGATGAGTTGTCATAGAACAGAAAAGAGGAGATCCCAAATTTTGTGTATGAACTCAGCCCAAGGCTCTGGCTGACCCCTGAATGTAAAAGGCAGACTAAATGTAGCTTGCATATTAGGTTTAAATAATTAAAGGGAGTTTTGAACTGACAGCACTACAGGTGACAAAGGGCTTGCAGTTTGAATCTAAACAACTGCATGATAAATAAAGCTATCAAAATTCTTTAGAGAAATTGAACAAATTCAGATTCTCTAAAACAAAATATTCACAACATCCAGAATCAAATCTAAAATTAATCAACGTATGAAGAATGAGGAAAATTTTCCTTACTCATGGGAAAATACAACCAACAGAGGTCAACCCTGAGATTATTCAGATAAATATCAAGAAAAACATCATAACAGCTATTAAAACAGTGCTCAATGAAGCAAGGGAAAACATGAAAATATATGCATGAAATGACAAAAAATATCGACAGAGAAGTAAATACTACCAAAAAAAACTCAGAAATTTCAGAAATGAAAAGTATAATAGCTAAAATTTAAAAATCCCTGTATAGACTCAATAGACTAGGGGTGACAGGAAAAGAGTCTGTGAACTTGAACCTAATCATTAGAAATTATGCAATCTGGGAAGATAAAGAAAGAAATGGTTGAGAAAAAATGAATAATACTTCAAGAACTTGTTATATTATAGCCAAAGGTCTGACATAAGTAATCTAAGTCCTAGGAGAAAAGGAAAGATAGAATCGGCTGATCAAACAAAATTGAATAATGGCCAAAAACTTTACAAATTTGGAAAAGTCATCAATTTACAGATACAAGAAGCTCAGCACACCCAAACAAGAAATATTAAAAGTCTAGCCACCTTACAGTCAAACCGCTGGAAAGCAAAGAGAGAGAAAAATCTTGAAAGAAAGCGGAATTTTTAAAAAATACATAAAGAGAAACAAGTATTCAAATGACTATACTACATTCAAAGCCAATGAAAGCCATAAGATGGTTGAACATCATCTTTAAAGTGCTAAAAGAAAAACCTGCCAATGTAGAATTCCATATCCAGGGAAAATATCCCTTAAAAACGAAGTAAAAACAAATATGTTTTCAAATTAAAGAAAATTAAGCGACTTTATCAACAGCAGAACTACACCTAGAAGAATTGCTAAGGCCGGGCTTGGTGGCTCAGCCTGTAATCCCGCGCCTTTGGGAGGTTGAGGTGAGTGGATTGCCTGAGCCCGCGGGTTCGAGACCCGCCCGGGCAATTTGGCGAGACCTCATCTCTACAATAAATCAAAAATTAGCCGGGCGTGGTAGCGCGTGCCTGTAGTTCCAGCTACTCGGAAGGCTGAGGCGGAAGGATCGACGGAGCCCAACAGGTCAAGGCTGCGGTGGCTGGGAGCAGCC
>CAUYQG010012376.1:0-18036 GCA_963574415.1 Tarsius wallacei | reverse complement strand
GAGAGAGAGAACAGACAAGAGAGAACAGAGAAGAGACAACAGAGAAGAGAGAACAGAGAAGAGGGAACTGACTCAGATGTTGATGGATACTAAGAAGTTCCAAGAAGTGCCATCTGCAAACTGGAGAGTCAGGGATGCTGGCGTGTAATTCAGTGTGAGTCCAGAGGCCTGAGAATCTGGAGCTGTGATGTCTGGGCAGGAGAAGATGGATGTCCCAGCTCCAGAAGAGAGTGAATTTGCCCTTCTTCTGTCTTTTGCTTTTGTTTTTTTGAGTTGGAATCTCACTCTTTCACCCAGGCTGGAGTGCAGTGGCATGATCACAATGATCACAACTCATGGCGGCCTCAACTTTCTGGGCTCAGGCAATTTTTCCACCTCAGTATCCCTAGTAGCTGGGACTACAGACATGCATCAGCATGCCTGGCTAATTTTCTGATTTTTGTATGGATGAGATTTTGCTGTATTGCTCAGGCTGGTCTTGAACTCCTGGGGGCTCAAGCAATCTGCCTACCTCTTCCTCCCAAAGTGCTGGGATTACAGGCTTGAACTATCAGGCCCAGCCTTTCCTCTGCCTTTCTTTTCTATCTGGGCCCTCTGTGGATTGGATGATATCTGCCTACATTGTGGAGGGTGGATCTTCAGATCTTCCATGCTCATTTTACTATGGATTCAAATGCTAATCTAATCTGAAACACTCTCACAGACATACCCAAAAATGATATTGGACCAGCCATCTGGGCATCCCTTAGCTCAGTCAAGTTGACACCTAAAATTAACCATCTCAGGAGGTGAACACACTGACTTGCTTGTAGGTCAACCCCACGGATGAGGGCATGAGGGTCATTACCCAGCTGGTGGCTACCTATCCTCAAGGCTTTATGACCTGGATGGGTCCCATCTCCCCCATCATCAGCCTATGCCACCCTGACATCATCCGATCTGTCACCAACGCCTCAGGTACCCATCTGAAACACCTGGTGGTGGGTGCTGTGGCACATCTGAAATCTGTGAGCTTCTTGCCCCAAGCTTCTGTGTGGCCCCCACAGTACCCTGGCCCCTCCTTCTCCCTTCTCTCTCAGCCACCTTCCTCTTCCCTTCATGTACTCATCAACTTCTACTTACCTCCTTCCCCCACTGGCATCTGCCCCATTCTACCCTGGTGATCTGGGTACCACTCTTGCCCCAAAAGGTCTCAATTCAAGGCCATGACTTGTGAGAACCTCCAAGCTTGAGCAGATGGATCTGGAAAGAGACACCCCAACTTTGTGGGAAAAGAATAGGCCAGAGGGAGCTGGGGCATGACAGTCCAGAGGAGAACAAGGTCTCTGCTGGGGCAGACTAGAAGGCTTCCTGGAGGAGGGGGTTGCTGGAGTGGGGTCTGGAATGATGAGTAGGAATTTTTAAAAGGGGGATGCAGAGTGATGCAGTGGGTCATTAGTATTTAAGGACCCCTGCCAGGTCTGGCATCAACCTTGTCCATCCGCACACCTACAGCAACCAAAGAATTTGTGGCTGGTGGAGAATCTGGGCTGCTATTTATGTGATGTCCATCTCTGGTGTGGGTCGTTCCCTCTACTCCATCCTGTGGCTCTCATACCCTAAGTTCATTGCTCTCCTGCTTCAAGACCAGGCCAGCCTGGTGCCCTTCCTTGCTCTCTGCCCCTCCCATCCTTGGAGAGGCTAGGCTGAGCAGGAGAAGGGGTGGCATCACACAGAGGCCATGACTCTGACCTCCAAATGCTGAGTGGCTCTGGACAGGTCCCAGGTATCAATGGCTGCTGATGTTTCTTTCAGTTGTGAGTGGCAGAAACTCAATCCCATCAGTCTAAATAAAGAAAAGGAATCTATTGACTTTAAAGTCTAGACAGAGTGGCCATTAGGCATGGGCAGTCCAGGTCTACACAGTGTCTTAAGGAAACCGTCTCCCTCTCTTGGTCTTACATTTCTTTGCATCACTTTTCTTTTCTTTTTTTTTGAGTTGTGGTTTTGCTCTGTTAGCCCAGGCTGGAGTGCAGTGGCATTAACACAGCTCACCACAGCCACAGCCACCTGGGCTCAGGTGATCCTCTGCCTCAGACTTCTGAGTAGATGGGACTGTAGGCACATGCCACCATACCCAGCTAATTTTTTTTGTAGAGATCGGGTCTCACTATATCACCCAGGCTGGTTTTGAGCTCCTGGGTTAAAGTAATCCTCCCACCTCAGCCTCCCAAAGTGCTGGGATTACAGGTGGTGTCATTATGCCCAGCGCTTTTTGAAGTAGGCTTTTCCCTCATGGTGTCATCAATGAACCCCAGAATCTTGGTTTCCATTGAAAAGCCCACCTTTCCCCCAAGTTCCCATAAATGGTCCATGATTTACTTAAATTGTCCTAGTCTGGGACACAGGACACTTTTTTCACCCAATGAATGTGACTTTGACTGCCCAGCCTTGGCAGGCACTTGACTCCCAGTTTTGAGGGCACAAAGCAGTTCTGTGGTTAAGATCATAGCATTGTGAATTCAGACAGATCTGGCTTTGGTCCCAGTCATGTCACTTACTATCTGGGGACCCTGGGCAGGTGAGTTTATTGTTCAGAGCCTCAGTCTCATTGTCTGGAAAATGAGATAAAGAAGAAACCAAGGAAACATGGTGTTTGGGATCCAGAGAGAGTTATTCTGTGTCTGTAATTGAAGGACCAGGAGTGTCGTGGATCAAAGCTGTGGGAAGGGAGCCCAGGAGGAGGCTCAGCACAGAGAGGATAGTGATATGCTGCTCAGAGTTCCCAAGGCTTGGGTCTGGGTCTCTTCCCTGCAGACCCTTCTTGTCGGCAGCCTGGAAGAGCGTGAATTTGGTCCTGTGTGTTCTTCTCCAGATTCAGAGCTCGGAGGAAGGTCTCCTATACACACAGGGCCTGGCGAGCACCTTTAAGGACGTGTGCTGCTGGTGGGTGGGGCCCTGGCACGCAATCATCCGAGTCTTCCACCCCACCTACATCAAGCCCGTGCTCTTTGCTCCAGGTAGACACTGCACCAGCCTCCCCTGGCCCACCACTGAGGTTTCTGTGCTACCCCCAGCTGGCGGGGTGACCTGAGTGCAGACAGGTGGGTCTGTGGGGGAGATGCAGCTGCCTCTGTCTTCCCTGGACTTCCACTGGTCTGACCCCTGGTCTTATCCACTTATGTTTGGGATATGTCTGTGTAACGTCTGCTGGAAGACCATGTCTTGTCATGTGTATATTTATACCTGAGTCCTGATAACACCTGGAATATGTTATACCTGGTTGCATCGAGTATATGTTTACATCTGGGATCATATGGAGGTAGTCATGTCTGGGGCTCAGCTGAGGCCAAGGACATTTGGGACATGTAGCAATTTTTCTGGTTCTTGTCTGAAATGTTGTTTGTTTGAGAAAGTCTTTTTCTCCTGCTGGTCACATTTGGGCTATGTTTGGGGCTCATCTGAGGTCTGAGCTCCAGTGTCCTTTTGTGAAATGTCTGAGACATTATTTGAGTCTTGTCTGAGGCAGATCTTAAGGTCCATTTGCATCATGCCTGACGAACAGTGTGGTTCATGCCTGGGACACTAAAGGGACCATATTTAAATCTCATCTGAAGCCAATGTGTGGGGCACACTGTGGTGATGTCAGATCGTCTCATGTGTATGTTAGAGTATACTGTGTCTTGCTAGAGGTTGTCATGTATTTTGTGATCATGTAAGGGCATGTTAACACAATCAGGGCCATGTCTCCTGTCCCAGGTCCATATAAGTAGACATTAGAGTGTGCTAGGGCAGATAAATTTCCTAGGTCCCTCTAAAGGTTTTTGTAGAGTGTTCGGCTGTGCATGGGTATTGCAAAACATGTTGGACCATATAAAAGTCATGTCCAGGCGTGCAGGGGCATGCTGTGTCATGTTAAGGCATGTTGTTGCTCTACTGTGCTGCTGTATCCTTGTTCTGGTCCCCCCGTGAATCCTCCACTTACCCTTCTCCTTCTGCCCTTCCCCCGCTTCCTGCTATGCTGGGCTTAAAGGTGGGCACTGTAAATTCTACCTGGGAGCTTCTACCCTACACACCCAAAGTCCCTCCCCTGCCCCATTCTGTGGTCCCTGATGGTTGCATTTGTGTCAGCTGCCATTGCACCCAAGGATGAGGTCTTCTACAGCTTCCTGAAGCCCTGGCTGGGTGAGTAACTACAGGTGAAGGGGGTTGGGGACAACCTTTTGGGGCCAAGGGAAGGTGCTGCCCTTGCCCACTGCCCACGGCTGCCCTACTAGGGGATGGGCTCCTGCTGAGTGCTGGTGACAAGTGGAGCCACCACCGTCGGATGCTGACACCTGCCTTCCATTTCAACATCCTGAAGCCCTATGTGCAGATTTTCAACGAGAGTGCGAACATCATGCATGTGAGTTCCTTGGATCTAGAGTCCTAGCTTGAGATTTGGGGGTACAGGAATCACAGACACACTTGGTCTAGAATTTTGGCTTTGCTGGGTGGGTTTGGGACCATTGTCTTTCTTCTCGGAGCCTTGATTTCCTCATACAATGGGGATAATAATCCTTATCTAATATGTGATAAATATGATGTGATGAAGTCATATCCTTGGCACATAATAGATGCTCAGAAGATGTCAATTTCCATGTTTCTCTCACAGAAGCCCTGTAAACTCAAGCATGATTATAAAGATTGCATAGTAGCTATTGCTGAGTAACAAACCGCTTCAAAACTCATGGGTTTAAAGCAGTTGAAAGGGTTGATGATTTTTTAATAAGCCTGTGGGATATGTGGTGGCTGGTTCTTCTTAACTTGGATGGGATCACTCATGGTATACGAACTGCTGAGGATCAGGTAGATAGCTTTGCTGACCCTGGCTCGGTTCTCTCACATGTTTGGGGCTTAGTTGGCTTCAGGTTGATCTAGGATGGCCTCAGCTGGGAATTCTGGACTTTCCTTCCTTTGATTCTCTTCCCCCAGAAGGCACACTGTAATGTTTACATAGCAGAGACAGGGCACTAAGGGATTGAGAGGAGGCTGTCATGCCTCTTGAGGCTGAGGTCTCTTACAGTCATTACCTCATCACTTTTGCCACATGATATTTGCCCATAGAAAGTCAAAAGTCTCTTCTACTAAAGATTTCCATGGAGAGGAACAGTTACAAATCAGTAATCAAATTTTTTGAGGCCTTGCATGTACAGGGCTAAATATCTTGTGTAGCAAAAACAGATGTGTAGACCAGTGAGAAAAAAGAAAAAAAAAGTAAAAAAAAAAAAGAAAGTCAAAAGTCAAGCATAGAATCAATTGGGAGGAGAATAAAATAGGCCCCATCTCTTAGTGGAAGTTGCTGAAAAATCACATTGCAAAGATGTAGATCTAGGGAGAAGAGAACAACTGCAGGGCAGGGCTTTGTGAAGTCTAGGATTTTTTTTTCTTACTTGCAAACTAAGTTAGCTTGATACTGTTTCTTGAAGTCTTCCAGAAGACAGGAGACTCCTGGGTCAGAGACAAAAGGCAGTTGATTACTCATGGTACAGCAAGTAGCATGTGCTTCTTGCTGGTTTGTAGTCATCTAAATTTCATGAGGGCGATCCAGGCAGCTTCTATAGATGCCTGCTGATGTAGTATATTGTGTTACAGGGGAGGAGCATAGGGAATCTACTTTTATAGCAGGCAGAAGCAAGCCTGATGTGTGTCCGGGAGAGTCATTACCTTATTCATCAAGGTTATTCTCTGTAAACAGAAGTTTGAGAAATGACCCAAGTTAAGAACACCAGGGTCTTGCATTCTTGGCATGCCCAAAAGGCATGCTCAAGGTCTGTATAGGACTGTCTCTTCCAACATATTTGAAAACAAGATGAGGAAAGCCAACATTTATTGAAAACTCAATATAGCAGAAACAATGCTGTGTGTCAATTAAATGATACAAGTATATACTGTCTAATTTATTTTAACCACTCCACAAGGTCTGACAATTAGGTTCATGAACCATCCTAGAAAAAGTGCTACATACCTCATTGCTGAATATCACTATGGTCACCTTCGAAGTACTCCTTGAAGCTATGCATCAACACCATTGCCTAGTCTACCCATCAAAGCAATTTTGGAACTCTTTTTCTGGAAAGTCGTTATGTGTTGAGGTCTGACAATTACGTTCACAAACCTGCTACCATGTGCTTACGTTGGCAGCCCTGTACAAATAACTATATTGGAACACCCTCCCTACTCACCTGATCTGGCCCCCAGTGATTTTTTTCTTTACTCAAAGATATAGGAAATATTGAAAGGAAGACATTTGATGACATTCACGACATCCAGGGTGATATGACGATGGCTCTGATAGTCATTCCAGAAAAAGAGTTCCAAAATTGCTTTGACAGGCGAACTAGGCACTGGCATCAGTGCATAACTTCCCAAGGGGAGTCCTTCAAAGGTGACCATAGTGATATTCAGTACTGAGATATGTAGAACCTTTTCTAGGATGAATTTGTGAACTTAATTGTTGAACCTTGTATGAAGGAGACGTTATTTCTGCCCCATTATAGATGATGAGCCTAAAGGCCAGAGATATTAAGGAGCTTACCCAAGTTCACCCAGCTAATAAGTGAGCTGATCGTGGCGGAGCCAGGGCTCTAACCTGGTTGATTTGGCACCAAAGCAGGCCATCTCAACGACTGTTGAAGGTTTGACAGGTGGGACCTAGGAGAGGGTAATGAGTTGACCAAAAGCAAATAGACCACAGGGAGGCAAAACTTGAATTTGTACCCAGGTCTCCTGACTCAAAGGCTTTGGGTCTTCATCTTCTGACAGTAACAGCTCCCACTCCCACCCAAACTGCTCCTTTCTGGGGATGGGTGCCTGGAGAGAAACTGACGATGATGGTTCCAGGAAATCTATCCTGGTGGTTGGGGTTGGGGAGGGGCTCAAGAGAGCCAGGGCCCAGATCCAGCACTCTCCTTCTCTGGGCAGGCCAAGTGGCAGCGCCTGGCCTCAGAGGGGAGTGCCCGTCTGGACATGTTTGAACACATCAGCCTCATGACCTTGGACAGTCTGCAGAAATGCGTCTTCAGCTTTGACAGCAATTGTCAGGAGTGAGTTCTTGCCTAGGGTCTGGGCACTTGAAACATGGACCCAAGCGGGTAGGTCAGGGTGAGAGGCCCGATCAGGGCAACCAGAAGTGCCTTCCTGGAGGAGTTGTGTCATAGTTATTCTTCGAAGGGCTGGTATGAACTTTATCATGAAGTTTCCAGAAAGCCACCAAAGGAATTTGAGCTGACGGGCATGGTCAGAACCAAGCTCTGGGGAGGACTGACTGTTACATAGCCATTAAGTGGAGTTCACGTTGAATGCAGGAAGGCTAGGGTGGGGCTAGCCCATGGACCACTTGGATGAGGATAAGATCTGAGTTTTGTGAACTGTTTCAGGAAGGAGAAGGCCCAGAACTGGATACTGGGTGGGAGAGAGAGAAGAGAGGCATGATGTTCAAGTCATGCTCTGGGTGTCTAGGGGCATAGAGGCAGCTCGCAGAGATGGGAGGCAGGGAGAGAAGAGAGTTTAGAAGAGTTGGGTCTCAAGGCTGATCTCCACTGTGTATTTGTTGGGTCATCTGCTTCTGGATACTCAGTTTCCTGGTGGGAGGTGCTCCTCGGGTTTTAGGTGTAAGTTGTTCCCTTCCTTATTTCATCATCCTGCAGAAAGCCCAGTGAATATATTGCTGCCATCTTGGAGCTCAGTGCTCTTGTGGCAAAAAGACACCAGCAGATCCTCCTACACTTGGACTTCCTGTATTACCTCACCCATGATGGGCAGCGCTTCCGCAGGGCCTGTGACCTGGTACATGACTTCACAGATGCTGTCATCCAGGAGCGGCGCCACACCCTCACTAGCCAGGGTGTTGATGATTTCCTTAAGGTTAAGACCAAGTCCAAGACTTTGGATTTCATTGATGTACTTCTACTGAGCAAGGTAGGCTTCTCTGGGATCTGAATTCAAGAGGTAGAATGCAGCTTGGTGCCAAATGTCACACAGAACTTGGATTTGATTCAGAGGGCACTGGGGTGCCATGGAAATTATTTTGGGAAAGGGAAGAACAGTTCAGTGATAAGTTTTAGAGATGACTCTGTGGAACACTCCTTGTAGGGGACTACTAAGTCTGAAACTGTAGAGTCTAGATTTTCCTCGATTTACAAGTTAATAAGTTAGTCTGTCACATTTTTCCAGACATCTACATCTATATCTATGTCTATGTTTATGTCTTTGTCTGGGTCTGTATCTATATTTTTCTCTTTCCTATGTATATATCGTTGTCCATGTCCATATCTTTGTGTATATCCGAGTGTCTATGTCTGTCTTCTTCTGTCTATGTCTATGTCTTCGTGTCTATGACTATGCTTTTGTCCTTGTCTATGTCAATGCTATGTTTACATTTGTAACTCCTCTTCAGTGAGATGCCAAAGTCTATAAGCTTACAACCCAAAAGCCTTCAGGATAAGATTCCAGATTTACCACTCCAGAATGTGAGCAAATATTTTCAGAGCAATACTCAATCTCTAAATTCCAAGGAAAATTGCAGTTTAATTAATCTGGAACCCAAGTTGCCAGTAACTTTTTCTCAGAAAGCTCTCATTATGCAAGAACATGAAAATCTTCATGGATGATTGATTCATCCCACCAGGGACAAAATAGAAGGCAAGGCAGCCTGGAAGGAAGCCCATGGGGTGGGGGCTCTGGCAATGGTGACTAAGAGAGATCTAGGAGCGTAGGGTGGGCTTGCACTTCTGGAAGGTGGATGGATCTTCAGAGATTGTCGCAAGTTAGACTCGGGAACCTCAGAGCTAGTGTGATCTGAGGGGCCACGCCTCCTCTCCAGGATGAAGATGGGAAAGAGTTGTCAGATGAGGACATAAGAGCGGAAGCTGACACCTTCATGTTTGAAGGTGAGGGTCCCAGTGTGGACTACAGTGTGGACAGGTGTCCCTCCATCCCTGGATCACTCTATTCTGTCCATCTTCCTTCTTCCCCCATTCCCCCACGAAAACCTCAATGTGTGGGTGCCTGGTGTGAAGCGGCCCAGAGACTCACGCCTACCTGCTGTTCCTCAGGCCACGATACCACAGCGAGTGGCCTCTCCTGGGTCCTGTACCACCTTGCGAAGCACCCAGAATACCAGGAGCGATGTCGGCAAGAGGTGCAAAACCTCCTGAGCAACCACGAGACCAAAGAGATGGAATGGTGAGTGTAGGGCCTCAAGGTCTCTTCCTGAATCCTCTCATGGGCTCTGCTCCCCAGGTGAGGAGAGGGAAAGTTGTTCTGGTCAATTCTGCCCACTATCGCTCAGTGGGAATAAGAACACAGACCAGAGACCGGGCTTGGTACCCAGCCTGGCTAACAGGGGAAAGGTTGCAGGCTTTTAGGACAGAAAGACCTGGGCTGCTGAAAAAATTGGTGACAAGATATGGGGACCAACGATGCCACGTAGCGCATGTTCAGTAAATGAACTTCCCCTCCACTCCCTTCTTTTCTCCCAGAAATATAATTTTTTCAAACTTCTTCACTTCCTGAATATTTGCTCTTCTGCACCTTAAGTCCTATCCTACTGTCCAGTCCAGGGACTCATAAAGGGCACCTGGAGGTAAAAGTCATCCATCTCTTGCCCAGAACACCTGCTTTACCCATCTATCCAGTCTTCATTCAGTAAACGCTCCCACACTGCTCTTCTGCCGCCTGATTGTGTGCACAGCAGCTTTCTGTGCTCTGGAGACCTGGGAAGGACCCAGCCCAGGGGTCTCTTTCCCAGGTACTCCCAGCCTGATAGGGGAGCATCCTGTGTTACAGTGCTGTAGGTCAAGGAGACATCCTGGATAAAAGTGGAGGGAGGAGGTATTGAGATAAGGTAGTGTGTGAGGGGGAAGGACAGAGAGAGGTATAGAGAGAGGAAGAAGGGAGAGGGGATGAAAAAGAGAGGGAGAAGGAGAGGGGATGAGAGAGAAAGGAGACAGAGAAGGGGAGAGAGAAAGAATGACTGAGTCATGATGAGATGAGGGAAGTGGAGATTGTACAAATGAAAGTATTTAAAATAGATACAAGTCTACACATTAACAATATATCTCTGAAACCTTTTCTTTTTCTCAAAATGTAAGTTTTGGGAAATGAGCTTGCTTTTAAATTGTTACTGTTTTATTTTATTTTTAAAAAAGCTTTTATTTCAATGGCTTTAGGGGATCCAAGTGATTTTTTTCGGCTACATGGCTGCATCGTGTAGATAATTGACAAGTTTTCATTATATGTATTTATGTTGTACAGTGTGATGTTATGATATATGTACACATTTAATGATTAGGTCAAACTAAAGAACATGTCCATCGTCTCATGTATTATTTTTGTGGTGAGAACATTTGAAATTTACTCTCTTAGTAATTTTAAATAATACAATACGTTGCTAATTATTGAGTCACTAAACTGTGCAGTAGACAGCAAAAATGTATTTCTTCGCTTATGGAAACTTTCCCTCAGCATTCCCTCTCCCTTCTGCTTCTTCCCAGCCACTGCAAATTCTCTGTATTTCTATGAACTTGACTATTTTATTATTCTTATTTTTGAGTTGGGATCTCATTCTGTTGTCCAGGCTGGAGTGCAGTGGCACGATCATGGCTCACGACCATGCCTCAATTTCCTGAGTAGCTGGGACTACAGGTGCACACCACCACATCCAACTAATTTCTGGTATTTTTTTTTGTAGCGATGAGGTCTTGCTATGTTGTCTAGGCTGGTCTGAACCTCCAGGGCTCAGGCAATCCTTCTGCCTCGACCTCCCAAAGAGCTGGGGTTACAGGTATGAGTTACCATACCAGGCTAACTTGACTATCTTAGATCCCACAGATAAGTGAGATCAGGTGGTATTTGTCTTTCTGTGCCTGGCTTATTTCATTTAGCATAAGGTCCTCCCGATTTGTTTATGTAGTCACCAATGAGATAATTTTCTTCTTTTTAAAGGCTGAGTGATATTCCATTGTGTACATATACCTCATGGAAAATGAGCTTTGAATTACAAAAACAAGGATGATAATAAGTTCCTGCACTGGCAAATAAGCCATTACAGAGAAGACTAGGTTTATTTTTAATATTCTTCCCACTCCACCTAATCCCCTTCCTTTCTTCCAAGGGATCTTTAGAACCATGGGTTTGTCTGTTTATCTATCTATCTATCTATCTATCTATCTATCTATCTATCTATCTACCTACCTACCTATCTACCTACCTACCTACCTATCATCTATCTCTATCAGCTATCTATCTGTTTATCATCTATCTATCTCTAGCAGCGATCTTCCATCTATCTATCTATATCATCTATCTATCTCTATTGGCTATCTCTATCATCCATCATCATCTATCTACCTATCATCTATCTATCATCTATCTATCTATCTATCTCTATTGGCTATCTGTCTAACATCTATCTATCAATCATCTATATATTTCTATCAGCTATCTATCTATATCTATCTAATCTATCTCTCATCTCTTCTATCTTCATATGTATAACCATATGCTTTTTGCCCCTTTGCATTTACATATACATACATTTTGTAACTTTTTTTCACTCAACAATGTGTCTTATACTTATTTTTTTCTGCATGCTGCACAGCATCCCAGCATTCCATATTTTATTCAGTTCACCCCTATGTGTTTTTTATTTTTATTTTTATGAATTGGGGTCTCATTTTGTCATCCAGGCTGGAGTACAGTAGCATAATCATGACTTACTGCAGCCTCAAACTCCAGGACTCAAGCAATCCTCTTGCCTCATCCTCCTAAGAATAGGTGGAAATAGAAACGTGTGCCACCATGTCGGGCTAACTTTTTTATTTTTTGTAGAGACGGAGTCTTGCTATCTTGCCCAGTCTGGTCCTGAACTCCTGGGCTCAAACAATCCTCCTGCCTCAGCTTCCTAAATTGCTGGGATTGTAAGTGTGAGCCACTGCGCCCAGCCTGAGTTCACCCCTAGGTTGAAGATACTTGCACAAACATTTTCAATTACAATAGATATTGCCAACTTGCATTCCAGAGTCTCTGTGCTGATTTACCTTTCAGCCTGCAATGTGTGATAGGACAGATGATTATTTCCTCCTTTTGGGTAGCTGTATATATTCTATTGTGTGGATGTAGCATCATTTGTCTAAACATCTTCCTATTGATGTATATTTGCCTTATTTTCAAACTTTTGCTAAGTTAAGTCTGTTGCAGTTGAGATGTGTGCAGATGTGTGCAGATGTGTGCATAGAGACCATTGCTTCCATGTGGGGGCATTTCTGCAGGACAAATTCCCAGAAGTGCAATTGCTGAATCAGAGACCATTTGCATCGTGCAATTTTAATTATGGTTGAAAACACATTCCTATTAGCTGAGTTGGACGGCACAAGTTTTCCCATAACTTTACCAACAGTATTATTATATTATTAATTTTAAAATCTTTATCAATTTTCACATTTCTTCTTTTGATGGACATTCCTTTAAATAAGAGTGAGACTGAAAATCTTTTGCACATGTTGATAAGTCATTTGTTTTTTTTTCTGGAAGTGGTTTTCTTTCTTTCCTTTTTTTGCGCTTTTTCCTTGGGTCCTTTATCATATGTGCATTAAAATTAATCTTTTTTTTCTGTATCGTGTTGTAAAGGATTACTTTTTGACTTTAGGGAGGTACTTTTGTTTAATTTTTATGAAGTCAAACTTGTCCAACTTTTCATTTACAGCCATACTATCCATCCATTGCCCAGGGTTTTGTGAGGCATCCCTTACCAACTGTGAAGTTCTCACATATTTGCCTGTCTCTGAGCTCTCTATTCTATCCCTTGGGTCTATTTTCTTGTTTTTGCAGCAGTGCTACACCATCTTTATTATTGTGGATTTGTAATAATTTTTAGTCTCTGGTAGAGTGACTTTTCCCTTTGTAATATTCTATTTTCAGATTGATTTAGCTCTTCATAAGCTTCTATTTGCCCAGGGAAATTTGAGAGTACATTTATCAAGTTCCTAAAAAAGGTAGATTTTCATTTGAATTAAATACATTTTACTTGCTGACTCGAATATATGGTTGACATGTGGAAAATGGTTATTTTACAATACTGACACATACTACCCCAGGGTGTGGTGTGGATATTCATCTAGTCAAATAATCTTTAGTCTTGTAATAGAGTTTAAAATATTTGTTTAGAGATCTTATGCATGTTTTGTTAATGAACCCTTAAATACGCCTGCCATTTTGGGTAAATATATCTTTTATTGGGGTTGAGGGAAATTTATAAATTCATTTGGATTATAGAGAGTTTATGTTTCTCGTTCAATTTAATCCAGGCACTTTATATTATTAGAACCTTATCTTTTTTTTTTTTGAGTTGGAGTCTCGATCTGTCGCCCAGGCTGGAGTGCAGTGGCATGCTCATGGCCACCACAGCCTTGACCTGCTGGGCTCAGGCAATCCTTCTGTCTCAGCCTTCCAAGTAGCTGGAATTAGAGACATGCGCTACCAAGCCTGGCAAATTATTTGACTTATTGTAGAGATGAGGTCTCACCAATTTGCCCAGGCTGGTCTCGAACACCTGGGCTCAAGCAACCCTCTCGCCTCAGCCTCCCAAAGTGCTGGGATTACAGGCTTGAGCCACTGTGCCTGTCCTAGCATCTTATCTTTTACTGTTATTTTCTATTAGTTGTTATTTCTATCTGGAAAAAACTAATTATGCATGTAAATTTTATCCCCAATGAACATAGTACATGATACTTGCTATGTGTCTTATATAAATAGAAAAATGATAGATTATTTAATAAAAGCTTTTGTGACAACTGAAGAGTCGACTTGAAAAAAGTCAACTCAATCTGCTTCTCATGTTTTATAACAAGATAATGTCCAGATGAATCAAATATTTAAAATTTTAAAAAAGAAGTCTTAATGCTGGGCACTACTAGTGGGAGGAGGCAGGGAGGAGGAGATAAGGGGCACACAACCACCCATCGAGTACCATGTCCACTACTAGGGGAAGAGAGGGCTCACTAGAAGCCCAGATCTCACCTGCTTGCAATTTCCTTATGCACCAAATCCTCACATATACCCTACAACTCTAAAATGAAAGTTGAAAACAAAAAGATAAAAAAGGAGTCTTAAAAGTGCTAGAAGAAACCATGGGAAAATTATTTTATAGCTCCAGATTAGAAAAACACTATTTTGAGACAAGTCCCAGGAAATACACAGCAAGAGAGTGATACATTGTCAAATGAGAGACGATACAGAGCAGTACACACAGTATACAGTGTGCTATTGTACATATTTGTTAAGCTGCTAAAAAGTAGCTTTGGAAGAATACATAAAAGACAATAAACTAAGCAACCTGTGTGTATGAGGGGGGTGGGTGGGTGGTGTTAACCATAGGGTGGGTGATGTATAGTTTACACATTTTGAACCAGTTAGTGTATAATGTATTACAATTTTAAATAGCCACACAAAAAAGAAGAAAGATTAAGGAAAAAATCAGTTCCCTTACTAAATCTGTAATTTTTTTTTTTTGAGTTGGAGTCTCACTCTGTCGCCCGGGCTGGAGTGCAGTGGCACGCTCACGGTCACCGCAGCCTCAACCTGCTGGGCTCAGGTGATCCTTTTGCCTCAGCCTTCCAAGTAGCTGGAACTACAGGAACATGCCACCATGCCCGGCTAATTTTTGGTTTATTGTAGAGATGAGGTCTCACCAAGTTGCCCAGGCTGGTCTCAAACCCGCGGGCTCAGGCAATCCACTCACTTCGGCCTCCCAAAGTGCTGGGATTATAAGCATGAGCCACTGCGCCTGGCCTAATCTGTAACATTTATACAAATTTTTTCAGTGGATTCTCTTGTGTTTTCTAAGTATAAAATCACTATCTGCCAAAATGATACATTTCCCCCCACATATCAAATTGCTTTACACTCCTTTATTTCCTAATTGCACTTGCTAGTAACGCTTGTACAATGATTTATAAGAGCAAAACACTAGATCTGTTAGTTTTATTTCTTACTCACTTGCATTTAGAGTGTGCTCTCTCACCACAAAGGATATTTATATTTATGTAAATTTGTTATCCTTATCCTCTTTTTCAATTGTCTTTTGGATGTTGAATTTTTTTTTCATATAATCTCACTCTGTTGCCCAGATGGAGTGCAGTGGTATGATCATGGCCACCGCATCCTTGACCCGTTGGGCTCAGGTAATCCTTCCACCTCAACCTTCCAAGGGCTGGGACTACAGGTGCACACCACCACAACTGGCTAATTTTTTTGACTTATTGTAGAGATGAGATCTTGCCAGGTTTGCCCAGGCTGGTCTCGAACTCCCTGGCTCAGGCAATCCTCTTTACCTTGGCCCCTCAAAGTGCTGGAATTACAGGCGTTAGCCACCATGTTCACTCTGGATGCTGTTTTTAGAAGAAAAATCTTTTAAAAATAGCTGGCTGATTTTTCTCTGGTGCTTCTGCTATTATCCTTCTCAAATATTTGATTCATCTGGACTTCCTTTTGTTATAGGGAGAAAGGGTCTCAGTAGGCACAGATTCTGTTTGTGCTCCCTGGGTAACCATTGGGGTCTCCTAGGGAGGACCTGGCCCAGCTGCCCTTCCTGACCATGTGCATCAAGGAGAGTTTGCGGTTGCACCCCCCAGTCCCGGTCATCTCCCGCTGCTGTACCCAGGACATTGTGCTCCCTGATGGCCGCGTCATCCCTAAAGGTGCCCACCATGTCAAGGGGTAGAGGCTCCTGGGCTGAAAGAGGGGCCCATCAGGTAGTGGGACTTGCCCTGAGTTTCCCTCTTCTCCCACAGGTATTATCTGCCTCATCAGCATTTTCGGGACCCATCACAACCCAGCAGTGTGGCCGGACCCTGAGGTGATGTCCACTCCCAAACCCTTGTCCATTCCAGGGGTCCTAGGAGAGGGAGCAGGGTTTTGACTGGGGAAGTCCGTCATCACCTTCCCCTGCCACACACACAACTCCAAGGCTGGCTGTCCTGGGAGATCCCACCCAGCAAGCCTGTCTTGGTCTTGCCTCCAGGTCTATGACCCCTTCCGCTTTGACCCAGAAAACATCAAGGAGAGGTCGCCTCTGGCTTTTATTCCCTTCTCGGCAGGGCCCAGGTGAGCGCAGCATGTCTGAGGCAGGGATGGGGTGATGAGGGCGAGACATGGTAGTGGGGACGGAGTGGGGGTGGGGATGGCAGGGTTTAGTTGTAGATGGTCAGACTTCCAACTCTCCATTCCTCCCCTCCTCAGGAGGTTATGGGCACAAGTCTGGAGAATGGGGGTTGTACAGGTTCAAGGGGGGTCCTCAGTGTTCTCAGCGCCCCTCCCCTTCCGCTGGTGTCAGAGTTGGGGGCTAGAGTCTGGACCAGACTCGGGGAGATATATGCAAGCCCACATGGAGGTCCCAGGCACGGGACCCCTCTCTGCCCTTCAAGTTGATCTGGGTGGGGTTGTTGTTGGTGGGGCTCCCGGGTCAGCTTCCAGGCGTGATGGGGCCCATGGGTGTCCTGGGTGCAGTCACAGTCCATATCCCCGCCCCCAGGAACTGCATCGGGCAGACGTTCGCCATGACTGAGATGAAGGTGGTCCTGGCGCTCACGCTGCTGCGCTTCCGCATCCTGCCAGATGACAAGGAGCCCCGCAGGAAACCCGAGCTGGTCCTGCGTGCAGAGGGCGGGCTTTGGCTGCGAGTGGAACCGGTGAGGGCAGGCCCCCAGTGACCCACCAGGGCCAGATCTAGGATCCATCCAGACCCCACCTACCTACCTTGGCAGATTTCCAGAAATAAAACTGTGCTGTCGCTTCTGCCTGAGTGTCTCTGAGAGCCAGCGGGGGGATGCTTGGGGGAACTCGGGGATCCAGGTTGTGGTTGGATAGAGGCAGAGTGGTGCCTCTGAGTTCAGGACCCTGAGTCTGACTTGCCTCTCTGGCTGGCCTCAGAGTTCCCATGCTGATGGTGGGTTCTCCCACAGACCAAGTATGGTCATTATCCTGTGCCAATAGGGAGCCATGGAAGGTGTTTGAGCAGAAGAGAGACCAGGGTTAAGGACAGATTTAAGGGGCAAATTTAGGTCTTGGGTCAGGGAGAAGAGCCAGATATCCTCGTCTGGATTCTGGTATCCCCAAGACAGAGGCCCCTGGCTGCCTCCTGGCAATTCTTAATTCCCCTCCTGCTCTTGCCAATGTCCCACTCCTGTGTTTGCCCCTCACAGGGAGCCCCTCCTTTCCTCTTCTGGCCCCGCATGCTACTCAGGCAGACTGGCCAACAAATCCTAGCTCAGCCCCCACTGTGTGGCAGGCACTCTCACAAGTGGGTCAGCGGGAAGGCTCATGCCCACTCATTCTTTCTCATCACAAGCCACCTTGGTTCATTTTTGGGGTGGGGGTTGGGGCAGGGCCAGCCCATTTGACTCTTGAGATTTAAAGCCAGACTAGTGGAAACAAACACCATCCCCAAAGGCATGGGGTCTAGGGCCAGACTGCTGGAACTCAAGTTTAAACTCTCCTGTGTGACTTGAGCAAGGGGATTCCCCTCTCTGTGTCTCAGTTTCCTCAACCATATAATGGAGACCACAATACTACCTACCTCAGGTTGTGTCAAGGACTAAATGTAAGGGACTCAGACCTATGCCTGGAGCACAGTAAATGCTCAATAAATGTGGTCACTGTTATTTCCTCTCTCAGAAAGTCTGATGTTGCCTTTCAAGATAATTCTTTCTTTAAAAAAATTTTTTTTCTATTTTACAGTAGGAAAGTGTTTTTTTTGTTTTTTTGGGGGGGCAGGGTCTTGCTATGTTGCCCAGGGTGGTCTCAAACTACTGGGCTCAAACGATTCTTCTGCTTCCTTGGCCTCCCATAGTGCTGGGATTACAGGCATAGCCACCGTACTCCAAGATCATTATTTCCGCCACGACATTTAAGACTATGTTTTGACTATAAATGTCATTAAATACATCAACAGATGTAAAAGCAAGAACCACATGATTATCTCATTAGATGCAGAAAAAACTTTTGATAAAATCCAGCATC
>CAUYQG010012370.1:0-26871 GCA_963574415.1 Tarsius wallacei | reverse complement strand
CTGATTTGTTTGAGTTCTTTGTAGATTCTGGGTGTTAGTCTTTTGTAAGATGTATCTTCTCCCATTCTGTAGGCTGCCTATTTACTCTGTTTATTTCTTTTGCTGTGCAAAAGATTCTTAGTTAAATCCCATTTTGTTGTTGTTGTTGTTGCTGTTGCATTTGCTTTTGGTGTCTTGGCCACAATTTTTTTTCCCTAGGCTAATGTACAGAAAGAGTTTTTGCAAGGTTTTCTTCTAGAATTTTTTATTGTTTCAGGTCTGATATTTAAGTAGTTAATACATTTTAAATTATTTTTGTATCTGGTGAGAGATAGCAATCAAGTTTCATTTTACTGCAAGTAGCTATCCAATTTTCCCAGCATTGCTTGTTGAAGAGGGTACCATTTCCCCAGTGTTTGTTTTTGTGTGCTTTGTTTAAGGTGAATTTGTTATAAATACTTGGGTTTATTTCTGATTCTCTATTCTGTTCCAGTGGTCTAAGTGTCATGCTCTTTTGGTTACTACAGCCTTGTAATGAAATTTGAAGTCAGGTAATATGATATTTCCAGCTTTGTTTTTCTTGCTCAGTATTGCTTTGGCTATTTTGGTTCTTTCTGGTTCCATATGAATTTTAGAAATGTTTTTTCCAACTCTGTGAAAAATGATGTTGGTAGTTTAATAGGGATGGTGTGGAATCTGTAGATTACTTTAGGTAATACAGTCATTTGAGCAATGTCAATTTTTCCAATCCATGGTGATGATGTTTTTCCACTTGTTTACTTTCTTTACAATTTCTTTCTGCAGTGTTTTATATTTCTACTTGTAGATATCTTTCACCTCCTTGGTTAAATATATTTCTAGGTATTTTAGCTTTTTAGCATCTATTCTAAATGAAATTGAATGCTTGATTTGACTCTTAGCTTTGCTATTGGTATAAATAGTGTAGCTGACTTGTGGGTGTTGATTTGTATTCTGAGAGTTTACTGAATTCATTTATCAAGTTCAGAAGTCTTTTGTAGAAGTCTTCAGGATCTCTAGGTATAATATCATATCATTGACATACAGGGACAGTTTTATTTATTCTTTCCTAATTTGGATAAACTTTATTTCTTTATCTTGGCTATTGCTGTGTCTAGGACATCCAGTACTATGTTGAGTAGGAGTGGTGAATTTGGGCATCCTTATCTTGCTTTAGTTCTGAGAGGAGATGCATTCAACTTTTTCCCGTTCAGAATGATACTCCCTGTGGTTTTGTCATATATGACTTTTATTATTTTGAGGAATGCTACTTTTGTGCCTACTCTTTGAGGGTTTTTGTTATGAAGAAATGCAGGATTTTATCAAATACTTTTTCTGTAACAATGGAAGTGATTATATGGTTTTTTACTTTACTTCTGTTTATGTGGCAGATCATATGTATGGATTTGTGTATGTTGAACCATCCTTGCATCCCAGGGGAAAAACCCCACTTGATCATGGTATGCGTGTGTGTGTGTATTATATTTTATGCACTATTGAATTTAGTTTGGTAGTATATTATTGGAGATTTTTGCTTCTGTGTTCATCAGGGATATTGGTCTGTAACTTTCTTTTGTTGTTGTGTATTTTCCTGGCTTTGATTTAGGGTAATACTAGTTTTGTAGAATGAGTTATATAGAATTCCTTCCTTTTTAGTCTTATGAAACAGCTTCAGTACAACTGATAGCACTTCTTTCAAAAGTCTGGTAGAATTCAGCTGTTAGTCCAACATCCTGGCCTTTTTTTTCCTGGGAGACTGTTAAGTACTGATTCTATCTCACTACACATTTTTGGTCTATTCAAAGCTTCTCTTTCTTCCTGATTCAAAGTTAGATGGTTGTATGTTTCCAGAAATTTATCCATTTTCTCTAGATTATTTAGTTTGTTTGCATGGAGGTGCTTATAATAATCTCAGATAATCTTTTGTATTTCTGTGGTAACAGTTGTAATGTCTCCATTTTCATTTCTGATTGAGATAATTTGAATCTTCTCTCTTTGTATCTTAATCTAGCTACTAGACTATCAATTTTGTTTATCACTTCAAAGAACCTTTTTTGTCTCATTTATCCTTTCTATAAGTTTTCTACCTTCAGTTTTGTCTAGTTTTGCTTTAATCTTTATTTTCTTCTGTTAGCTTTGAGTTTGTTTTTTTAGTGTTTTCCTCATTTTTTGAGGTTTAATGTTAGGTTGATGATATGTGATCTTTCAGCCTGTTTAATGTAGGTCTTAAGCACTATAAATTTTCTTCTGACCATTACTTTAGTGTGCTTTAGAGGTTTTTATATTTTGTGTCATTGTTGTCACTCATTTTAAGCAATTTTTAAATTTTCATCTTAACTGCATTATTTACCCCAATCACTCAAAACCATATTGTTTGACGTCTATGTATTTGTTTAGTGTTGAGAGTTCTTTTTGGAGTCAACTTCTCTTAATATTCCACTGTGGTCTGAGAAGCTACTTAATATAATTTCAATTTTTTTATTTATTGAGACTTGATTTGTGGCCTAACATATGGTTTTTATTGGACACTCTTATACATGCTGAGGAAAAAGTTATATTTTCTGCTGATTTGGGATAGACTGTTTTGTCTATTAGTTTCATTTGCTCTAGGTTTCATTTTAACTCCAATGTTTCTTTATTAACTTTTTGCCTTGTGAATCTATTGCTGTAATTGGAGCACAGAAGGCCCCCACTATCATTGTATTGCTGTCTATCTCTTTTCTTAGGTCTAGTAGAATTTGTTTTATAAAACTTAGAACTCTGGTGTTAGGTGCATATATATTTAAAATGGGTATATATTCTTGTTGGATTGATTCCTTCATCATTATATAATACAACTTTTTGTTATTTTTTTTACTGTTGTTAATTTAAAGTCTGTTTTATCTGATATGAGAATGGCTACTCCTCTCCTTTTGGTTTTTATTTGCTTGGAATATTGTTTCTACCCCTTTATCTTGAATCTATAGAAGTATTTGTGTGTTAAGTGGGTCTCTTGGAGGCAGCAGATATTTGAACTTTTAAAAAATTTTATCCATTCTACCAATCTATATCTTTTAAGTTGAGCATTGAGACTATTTACATTCAGCATTAATAATGTACTCCATCCATCATTTTGATTGTTACTTGGTCTCTCTCTCTCTCTCTCTCTCTCTCTCTCTCTCTCTCTCTCATTGTTACTCTATAAACCCTGTAAGCTTCATGGTTTCTAGTATTTTTTTTACTGGTGTATTTTTTCCCATTGGTTTCACTATTTAGAACTCCTTTAAGTAGTTTTTGTAGAACCTGTCTAGTGGTTACAAATTTGCTCAGCATTTGCTTGACTGAGAAAGACTTAATTTTTTCTTCATTTAAGAAAATTAGTCTTGTGGTTTAGAAAATTCTTGACTGACAGTTATTCTGTTTGGAGAGATTGAAAATAGGGTTCCAGTTTATTTTGGCTTGTATAGTTTCTGCTGTGAAGTTGCTGTTGGTATGATAGATTTGTCTTTATAAGTTATTTGATGCTTTTGTCTCACTTCTTAGAATTTTTTTCTTTACATTAATTTTGCATAACCTGATTATTATGTTCCTTCAGGATGGCTTTTAGCAATGAACCTTCCAGTAGTTCTTTGAACTTCTTGTATCTGAATTTTGAAATTTCTGTTAAGGTCAGGGTATTTTTCCTCAATTATTTCCTCAAACACATTTTCCAAACCTATTGTTTTCTCTAACTTGTCAGGGACACCTTTAATTCTTAAGTTTGGATGTTTTACACAATCCCACATTTTTTGGAGTCTTTGGCCCATTCTCTTGATTTGTTTTTCTTTGTTGTTGTCTGATTGGGTTAATTTGAAACTTTTGCCTTCAAGTTCTGAGCTCCTTTCTTCCACTTGGTTCTGTCTAATGTGAAAACTTTTCGCTGTATTTTGTACTTCCTTAAGTGCATCTTTCATTTCCAGAAGTTCAACTTCTTTTTATTTTTTATTTTTAAAAAGTACCTATTATTTTTGGGAATTTATCATTCATGCCATAATTTTTAAAATTTTTTTCTTTATGATGGCTTTCAACATTTTTTTGAATTCATAGAGCAATTTTGTAATTAATGTTTTGAATTTTATCTCTGGATTGTCAAAGATTTCATTTTGGTTGGCATCTCTTAGTGGGGGGTAAGTCTGGCCTTTTGGGAGAGTTGAACAACTTTTGTTTTTCATATTGCCAGGATAAGTTTTAGGTTATTTCTCATTTGGGTTGGTGATTTCTTCTTACTATTGTTATGTTTGTTTTTGATTCAATTGTTTTTTGTTTTGTTTTGTGTTCCTTTCCTTAGGGATGTAACTTTAAAGTATATACATTATGTTCATCTCTCTTTGGTTTTTGGTGCTTCCATTAGTACAGACTCTGAATATCTTCCTTAGTTACAAAGAATCTTGAGTTTCTCAGTTGCTATTGTGTCAGCAGGTCTTGGGTATGTGTGTAGATTCACGGTCTCCTCTGCAACTAGAATACCAGAGGATCAATGAAGTTAATCTTGTTTCTTAGTGGCATGTTGGTGCTCTTTGTTCTTTCTGAATACTTCCCTCTGGATTGGCTCTTTGAGCCTTCAGGCCATGAGGATGCACTTGGAAATGAAACCAGTTGGTGCTGGAGCAGTTGCTTGTATGCAGTGCCTCTATACAGGGCTAAAGCCTCCGTCCTGATGGAGGCAGTTAGGGAACCTCTCAGTGGAGATACACTGAGGTCTTTGTTAATTTTCTGTCCCATAGGTTGCTCTCCTGTTGTGGTGAACTCCCTTCTTCTTCTCGGGGTGGTAATCTGTGAAAGCCTGACCACTGTGAGTCCTGCTGTTCTTCTGGGTCTGCCTGCCCTGTGAGTCCTCCATCATTTAGCTGGTGCTGGAAGTTGCCCATAAAAGATCCAGTGATGTGAAGATGCAAAAGAGAGTTGGTCACTGATGTCTCTGGAGGACGCTCTGGAGAGGCTCTCTGACACCTTGGCCAATGGTCTAATCTGTGAGATGTGTGGAAACATGAGATTTGTTCTTATCCCCTAGTGGAGAAGTGATGTTATGTAGAACTGACCTGGGATCTGGCCAAAGAATGCAGCCTGGAGGGATCACGTTCTCAGGGAATGACTCAGCTGGAGACATTCCAAACTCAAATGGCTGCACAGTCCCATGTGGGTTCTGGCAGAATGTAGCTGTGCAATATCCAGGATGTTTCCTATGTGGCTCTTGAGTTCTGGAAGGTTCCGTGAACCCTCTAAGTTTGTGACAGGAGCACTGAGTACCTAATTTCTTGCATTCACCATTTCCCTGTGTCCAGAGACTGCTTTCTGTTTCTGATGTGACCCGGTGGAGGGGGGCTTCCTGGCTCCAAAACAGGCTGCTTATTCTCTCTTTTTCCTGCTCTCAGTGGGTCCCATTATTCCTCTATGGGTTGTGGGGTGTGTCTTCTGTCTCAACATGCTCTGACTACGTGCCTCTCTTCCTTGGTTTGTTTCATAAGAAAGACACAAGTTGACTGCTTCTAGGTGGCCATCATGCCCCTTATGCCCTCAAAAGTTTCTTTTAAATCTCATGTTGGAAAAACCCAGACTGATTCTTATCTAGGCTTGAATCAGTGGTTTGTAAACTTCGGGTGTAACACATATTTCTGGCTCAAATTTCCAGAGTTTCTGCTTTAGTGGGTGTCCTGTGGGATGTAAGAATTTGCATTTTAATAAGTTCTTTGGTGATACTGATACTTCTGATGCTGTGAACTACCTAAGATGCTTTGAAAAACCAGTGGGGTAAATATTCTTCAGGATTACTGTGTTACCATGAATAGAAATATGTTCAGAAAGAAAAGTTAGCTTTCTATTGAACAAGAGGTCTAGTGTTCATTTATCATATAGCTTTAGCTCTGCACTACAATTGCTTTGACTTCTAGTGTCTGTCTCAAGTTATACATGGTAGATTTCCTAACCAGCTGATCTTCAGCATAATAATTCCTTTATCAGTCTCTTAACTTTGTAAATAGAGACAAACGTCTTCTAGTTATACTATTCTTTTTTCTTCCCAGTCTTTACTTCTTTTTTCCCCACTCACCCCATTTTCTCCCTGATTTATATTGTTTATCCTTCCCTCCCTTTTCCCTCTCTCTTTTCCCTTCCACTGTTCTCCCCTTCCCTGTTTTGTTATTTGCCCTCTCTTCTATTTCCCACCTTTTCCTGTCTCCATTCTCCAAACTTCCTTTAATTCCATCTCCATTATTATTTTCATAAATGCCATTACCTTTTCCTCCCCCAAAGCCTAGTAAGATATAGCTCACACTTTTCATACTTGACATCTACATTGAAAGACTACTTGCTGTAATCACCGGCAAATATTTTTATTTATAAATATGTAAAAATATGACTTTCCATAAACAAAATAATTAGTGTGTACTTAACAAAATATAATGTAGTACCTAGTTTTATAACAGTCTAAAAAGAAGTAGGAATAGTGAATGGAAAAAAATCAAATTATTTTAAATTGCTCATGATATTAATTTTTGTTCTGTTTATATTTGAAATATTTTAATAATTGTTATATAGCATTAGAATTATTCATAAAATTATCTAAATATAATTCTTTTTCCTCTATCTCTATACACATATATGCAAATATATGTCTACATATATATGTATGCGTGTGTCTATAAAGGAGCCGATATACAATAGAAATTTGATGTAGAAATATGCTATAGTAACAATCTGATTATAGTAGTACCATAAAAGAGGGACCCAAGCGTTATTAGCTATGCCGTGAAGGGGACAGGGGTAAGAAAAGTGAAAAGTAGACATTTGAGTTTTTTGATTCATCTTTTGGTCATAAATAATTTTCTTAAAATACTGAAGTTACTGACTAATTATCACATCTACAAACATTGCGTTCTTAGACATTTCCGGGACAGATTGAGACACGAGTGTATTTTTGCCTATTTCTTTCTAACTTTGTTGAAATGACTGAGAGAAAATAAATAGTAAGGCAAGACTATTCCAGCACTGGGCACTAGTGAAGAATGTTAAATACCTTCCAGGAATGCTGAGGAAGCAATGGGTACTCAAGAGAAACAGGCATAAAAAAATCTTGAGGATGGGCTCGGTGGCTCAGCCTGTAATCCCAGCACTTTGGGAGGCCGAGGTGAGTGGATTGCCTGAGCCCACGGGTTTCAGACACCCCTGGGCAACTTGGCGAGACCTCATCTCTACAATAAATCACAAAAATTAGCCAGGCGTGGTGGCGTGTGCGTGTTTTTCCACCTACTTGGAAGGCTGAGGCAGAAGAATCGCCGGAGCCCAGAAGATCGAGGCTGAGGTGGCCGGGAGTGTGCCACTGCACTCCAGTCTGGGTGACGGAGTGAGACTCCAACACCACCCCCCCAAAAAAATCTTGAATTGTAGAATAACTCTAAATTGGAAGGATAAGAGCTGAATATGGAGGACGTCCCTGAGAAAGCAGAGAATACATCTTTTAATGGCCGATGTTCAATGAAATTAGATAATAGAATCATTATAAGCACCTTTGTTTTCTTTGAGTGGTAATTGTACTAGTGACTTTTCTTATTTGAATTTTACTTTACTTTTTGAATATGTCCAGTATTTTATAATAAGAAAACAGGGATATCCGTTTTATAAAAACTGATAGTGAGACTTTTCTGGCTTTATGAACGTCCTTAAATTCTATGAGATGCAGTGAATTAAAACTTACCATGAAGAAAACTAATTTAGATCATCTGAAGTTTTCTCAACTTTGTTATGTCAAGAGTTATAATAGTATAATTATATTCTTACCCGAGCCACTGAGGTAGGTGTAAAGCTGTACAAAACTCATCTTTATCAATCAGATAGCTAAGGCAAGAGTATCAGACAAAAGAATAAACTAGTTGAAATTTTTGAGAAAAAATTCCAACACTGTAATAAAAAACAAAGCTTAGAATTATATAAACATTATGTCACTCAGTATATTATTAACTAAGCAGTGTAGAAATTCTAAATCTGAGAGTCTTCTTTCAATCATACTTTCAAAATTTTCTCTGTATAGGTAAAATTGCCACCCTTTTGTGGCAGATGTAATAATGACTTTTTCTTACTTTATCATACCCATAACAAGTGTCTCCTCATGATAAAATAATGCAGCCTGGGCCACAGGATAAGGTATTGTCAGAAGTACCAAAGTGTGGCTGAAAAAAAAAATTGCTGGTTAGAAAAATTAATAACAGAGACAAATATTTAATGGTAAAAAGTAGAGCAACAGTGAATATTTTCCCCCAAAATTTGAAAAGATAAAATGCATACAGAAGGGAAGGAGGTAGAAATTTTAAAAACTATATGAAAACATATATGTATAAATCAGAAGGTTATTGCACCTAAAATACAAGACTTTAGCATGAAAAAAACTGCCATAAAAATTCATATATATAATCTCCACAATTTGTTTTCAGTTACCTTTCTGGCCATACATTATTTCAAACAAATTAATTTAATAATAAGATGAGATAAATTTTCTCAGCCCTGAGTAGTTTTTATGAAATGTGCTATATAGTTTCAAGACAGAAATTGGCAATTTAAGAGATAGCTGAGTTTTTACAGAGGGTACAAACTTGACTTCTAGTTGTTATCCCACTATGCACTAGCCATTTAGTTCTATCTACGTAACTAAAATTGAAATAATGTTTAGTGATGGTTCATCTTAGGTGACAACTTAACTAGATAAATGGATACCCAGAGGGCTGGCAAAGCATTAATTTTGGATGTGTCTGCAAGAGTGTTTCTTGAAGAGATAGCTATTTAAATCAGTGGACTGAGCAAAGAAAATCTGCCTTTACCAGTGTGGGCACACACTATTCAATTGGCTGAAGGATTGGATGGGACAAAAAGGCAGAGGAAAGGCAAGTCTGTTCTCTGTTTTAGAGCAAGGATACCCCCCTTCTTTTCCTGCAGTTGAACATAAGAAGAATTCCAGGATCTCCGGCCTTTGGACTCTGGGACTTGTACCACCAAACTCTCCTGCAACCCTTATTCCAGGTTCTTAGGCCTCAGACTGAGAGACCATCAACTTCCCTGGTTCTCATGCCTTCAGATATGGACTGAGTCATGCTAACAGCTCCTTGGTTCTCTAGCTTGCAGATGGCCTATCACAGGCCTTCTCAGTATCTCTAGCTGAAGGCAATTTCAATAATAAATTATCGTTCATCAATCTATATTTCTGTATCTATTTCTCTATCATCTATCCTATTGATTCTGCCTCTCTGGAGAACTCTAATACAATATGTGACATCAGCTGAAAAACATAAAGAAGAAATTATTATTATAATCTATATTACATTTATATGATGATATGTACAAGTATATTTCAATTGATTAAGTTAAAGTCATAATAAGACATGTGAGTAGCAAGTGTTCTAAAAGATAATTGAATAAAGTTGTTAGAATATACTAAAAAGTAAATGGTTTTGCATCCTTCTGCACAAGAGATTTTAATGTACAGAATCTTCGTTTTGGATGAATCTATATACTTGAAAATAAGGAAGTTGTGGATTAATGCATATAATGGTATCAAGTCTTGAATTATAAGAGAAAAACATTTAAAATTAATACATGGGAGTTCAATAATGTTTATGGCTAATTATTATATGTCTAAACCAAAATATTTCTTTCTACAGAACTAGTCCATGAGGATCAATCATCATCAGTCATTTGTCAATCATCATCTTTCAGACAGTGATGAGTCAAGTGGTTGCACTGGGACACTAGTTACATTTATTTGACTGCCTTAATAATGGCTGAGTCACACAATCCAGTACCAAGTCCTCTCTTGAGATGATATTATGCCCATTTGTCAACAGGTATATCACCGGGTGCTACATTTTAAAAAATGTTCTTAGAATGCATAAAGATTGAGAATTGTTGCTTGTCACTTTAAAATTATAAACCAGAGCCCTGAGATACAAGGAACCCCTGTAGGTTTCTCAACTAATGAGTCATAAGTAAAGTCCAAGTCCCTTGGTTCTCAGCTTAGTATGTTTTTCATTGTAGTATGCAGTTTGTTAGTGTTTGGGACAATCACTAACTGGAATAACACTGCAGAGCTGAAAAAAGGAATGATTCTTTTGATGTTGGCCACAGCGCCTTGGAATAAGACCATTATAGTCATGTTGTGCCCTCACTGAATTCTAAAAAGTGAATCAACTATTCTGGATGCCTTGATGTTTAGATTGCATATAAATGGCTCCAATATAGAATTTTTGTGCTACTCTGAAGGTATATAGGGGTTCAGGAAGATAAATTTTAAACTCCTGTTAACAACAACTACAAAAAAGAAAGTTAAACATTACTAATACTTAATAGACAAATAGACATAATTAATGTAAATAAAATAAATATACATATATTGGACTTTCATGTTTTCATGTACTGCAAACACACAATCACAAACATATAAAGATCAAACTCAAACTGCCCCAAATCCACGAAAACTTTACCCACATTGATGCAATGAAGATGTCGAGAGTAAGTTTTCAGAATGCTTTTATTATATTATTAAATTGTGAAAGGGAGTCATACATTTACCTAACCATTCATGAATTCAAATTCATTATTTTAAGCATTCGCTGAGTGAGTATTCTGTGCTAAATATTGTGGTAAAACTAAGGACATAGCTGTGAACAAACATGGTCACTGCCTTCATGGAGCTAGATATCTAGTTACTCAAATACTGAGGTTTTAGAGCTTACTATAGGATTTTATAGATTGTACAAATAAACAAACCCTTAGTTTTATAGCTACGAAACAGACTGCCTAATGTCTTAATATGTGTTAGCATAAGGGATTTTTGTTTTCAAAATTTTTATAAATAACCATTTTTATTCATCTTTTTTCTCTTTATACTATTTTACACCTTACCCAACAGAATTTGGTGGGCAACTCTTGCCGGGGTCTTACTCATTTGAGTTCCTGGAGCCTTTGTAAGTGTTAGACACCATAGACCTGCTGGTAATTCCAAGTGTTCCACTGCCTCTCCCCAATTACACTTCAATTTTCAAATCTATTATTGGGTAGAAAGTATGTAACAAAAATTAATTTATTTTAAAAATATTTATGACTGCCCATCTACTTACCCTAACTAAATTATAATGCAATAAAGTTCACTTTTATGGAGTACTTAGAAAGTTTTAGAGATGGTGCTATCAAAGGATAAATGATTCATGGAGTCTCTACACTGGACTTAGTAAAAAGCGGACCACAGTATTGGTGTTCAATTAATGTTGAGTCAGTGGATTAAAATGTTAACCTTGCCGCAAACATCTGCATTTTATGAAAGGTGGTCTCTTGAAGTAGAATGAGATTTGAAATCAAAGGCTAATTTGAATCTTGTTTTTCTACTTATCTTCCAGCGACCTATGTTAAATTTTAAAAATTCTACCAGCCATGTTTTTTAAATATTTAAAATGAGAATAAGAGTATCTAGCTTCCACTGTTAAAAGCAATAATGTCTGTGTCACAACTAGACAATTAGTATAGGCGAATAGGCTTGAACATTGCATACAGTAGGCACTCATTAATTTAGAAAGAAATTTAGAAAGAAAAAAGAAATCTGTAACAGGAGGATTTCTTTAAGTCTCAAAACTCATCAGAAATATTTATTAAGCCTAGCGTTTCTCAGTATGAGAAAAACAGCATTGATATGTACCCCACTAACTATTGGCATTTTATGGATAGTGGTAGAAAATATAACAATCTTGAGTTATTCTAATAGAACTAATTTTATGTGTTTGACTTCCTAAAGCACAAGAAATAAGGTACAGTTCAGAAAAATATTCTTTCCTTAGAGGATAAACAGAAGGATAGTTATTATTAGCTCAAGAGCAGGACTTATTGTCTTTGTTATAAGAACATTCTTAGTGGTCATAAATGTGTACACAGGCATAATGGGTGAGATAAGTTGGTAAAAAAAAGTTACCAATAATGCCAATAATGTTTTAGGCACTCATAACAGAATATGAAAAATTGGGTAATTTATTTTAAAAAAGTATTCTCTTACAGTGCTAGAGACTGGAAAGTTCAAGATCAAGGTGCCCACATTTTCGGTTGTCTAGTCAGGGCTGTTCTCTGCTTCCTAGGAAGATCTGCTACCTAGGAAGACAGAGGGCAGGCTAGCCAAACATGTAAAACCACTTTATAAAGACCTTAATCTAATTCATGAGAAAGGAAATCTCATGGCATAGTCACCTTTTAAAGCTCTACCTCTTAATACTATTACATTGACAACACCTGAATTTTGGAGAAGATACATTCAAACCATACCAAATATCTTACTCTCACTCTTTTTGGAGAAGGGGCATTTTAGTATTCATGAATCATTAACCTCTAAGCCGGTAATTATTTTTAGTTAAAAATTTTTTTCTTGGAATGACCTGAGTGCAGCTAATAGACTTAAAAAATAATGTTAAAGCTGAGCCTTCAGAAGCCCAGGAACCAGGAAGGGCTTTAAAGATTTAAGTAACAGCAACGAAAAGTCAACCTCTTTGAAGTACCACCCTTGAATCATTCGGTTACAGAGATGATCAAGGTGCTTGGACAAACAATCCCATCAAATTTATATGAGGTATAGACTAAACAGTTACTCAAAGAAAATCTGAGAATTCTCAAGTATTTTTACATGTATGTTAAAGCTTTTATGAGCCAAGTTACTGTCATAACTATACACTGCCTTTAAATTAAATATGCAACATTAATATTCTGATAGCTAACACATGGCCATTGTACAAAACAATTTTGTGTTACTTAGGCTGCTTCAAAAAGAACATGCCAAGAATTGAAAAGATAAATGAGGCAAAAAAACCAAAAAAAAAAAAAACAACTCTGAAGGATAAAGGAGGCAAGAGGAGGAGTGGGCAGGGAGAGCCTTCAGCCCACCATGCAGATCTGATGCCTATGAATGTAATGGAAGGATGATTGGGCAGAAAGACTTTTGGCTGTAATTTTTAAGAATTTTAGCCATCCGGGTGCAATTGCCTGTAATCCCACTATTTTGGGAGGTAGAGGTGAGAGGATTACCTGAGCCCAGGGTTTCGAGACCAGCCTATGCAACTTAAGAAAATAGATAGATAGATAGATAGATGGATAGATAGATAGATGGATGGATGGATGGATGGATGGATGGATGGATGGATGGATGGATGGATAGATAGATAGATAGATAGATAGATAGATAGATAGATAGATAGATAGTCAGTATTTGGCATGAATCTGTAGTTCCAGCTACTTGGAAGACTAAGGCAGAAGGATTGCCAAAGCCCAGCAGGTTGAGGTTGTCATAACCGTGAGCATGCCACTGCATTCCGGTCTGGGTGACAGAATGAGAAAGTTTTAGCCAGACTAACTGGGAATCTTCTAACCAAAATTGTTGAAGAAGTACTAAATAATTAATTTTAGAGGTGACAGTGTCAGCACCACTGTAGTGCTTGGTCATTGGCATTGAGCAATCTAGGGAAAGCATAGTTTCTGTATGAATACAGCAGTGGATCCAGAGGTTGGCAGCGGTGGCTGTCATTTTACTTTGCTCCCTGTACCAGCAGATCTGAGCAAAACACTTCCATGGCGCCACACTTATATGGTAAAAAACTAATAATGCTCTTCTTACAAGTTTTCCATTCATGCAGTTTTCTTCTTTGCCGTCTTCCCCCAAAAGTAAAAAAAGGATAAAAAAAATAAACTCACTGTATCTTGTGTTGTATTCCTAGATTCTTTTTCCTTAACTTGTCTTGCAGGTGTTTTCATATCCATTCTTTAGAGATGCTTCCTTATTTTTACTTGCTGTGAATAAGTTCATTGTATGAAATGTATAAAGGCAGCATTTCTTTTGATGAGTTTTTAGTTATTTTCAATCTTTTGTTATTATGAACAATGATGGATAAATTTTATTTTATTCAGGTGTTTGTATCTATTTGGATATATGTATTGGATAAGTTCCTAGATGTGGAATCATTCAGTTACAGGTCATTTCTCTTAAAATCTCACATTTTATTTGTAGATAATTGTAGATTCTCATGTGGTTGTAAGAAGTAATACAGAGATTCACCTAGTTTCAACTAACAGTAACAACTTGCAAAACCATAGTAAAAGAAAGCAATTGACATTCATGAAACCCATCTACTTTATTCAGATTTCTCTAGATTTTTTTGTACTCACTTATATGTCTGTGTCTATGTTGGCATTTACGTGTATGTATGTATAAGAGGGAACCCAAAGAAAACTGGAATTATCTTTTTTGGAGGGTGGGTCCTTTGTAGTACACTCGGAATGTGTTCCTCCATATTAAAAGGTCAACCAAAGTTTTCATCTGGAAGTTTTGAGAAGGTTGCATCACAATTTAAGAAAGAAACATTCCAAGTTTTGACAAACAGATGACTGGCTCTTCCACCACGACAATATGCCAGCCCACATTGTCCTGAGTGTTCAGCAGTTTTTGACAAAAAATGGCATAACCCTTGCGTCCCACCCTCCCTATTCACCTTATCTCACCCTGAGCAACCTTTTTTTTTTTTTTTTTGGTTTCCCTGGATAAAAAATGACCTCAAAGGAAAATGTTTTGCTGAGATGGAAGAGGTAAAACAAAAAACAGCAGAAGGACTAAAAGGCATCAAAACTGACAGCTCAAAAACTGTTTTGAGCAGTGAAAAAAAGCATCTCAATAGGTGTTTTGCATCAGAGAGTACTTTGAAGAGGACTGAGTTTTAACATGTAAATACTCAATTTTTATAAATAAATTTTATTTATTTGGAGTCCTCCTTCATATGTGCATGGGGATTGCATATAGTTCTGGTAATTTTATTACAAGTGTAGATTATATATCCACCACAGTCAGGATTTTAAACAGTTTTTCATTACTAGGATCTCTCATGTTGCCCTATACTATCTACACTCATGTCCCTCCCTTACTCCATTTTAACACATGGCAACTACTGATCTGTTCTCCATCTCTATCATTAAGTTATTTCAAGAATGCTACATAAATGGAATTATAGAATATGTATCCTTTTGGAATTAACATTTTTTATCAACAACATTTTCTTGGGATTCATATGAGTTGTGTGCATCACTAGTTGGTTCTTTTTTAATAATACTATTGTATGGTATGGATGTAATGCAGTTTGTTTAACAATTCAATCATAGACAGACATCTGTATTATTTCTAGTTTATGGTTATTACAATGAAGTTTTTAAGAATGTTCATATATAAGATTTTGTGTGAACATATATTTCCTTTTTATTTTCTGGAGTAAATGCCCATGCATAAAATTACTGAGCTATGTACTAATCACATGATTAGTTTCATAATAAACTGTCACACTCTTTTCTGGAGTGGCTGTACCTTTTAAAAAAAAATTTTATTTTAAAGATGTAGGGTATAATTCAGAGTTAGGTATACAAATGTTAATTATACAGGTACCCTTGTTGGTGAAGTGTGCTCCCTCCCTCTCCCAGGAGATTCCCACTACTGCCAATCCTTTTCTTATAGTATTACGATAATTGTTCAAGGTCCGCTTATGAGGGCTGTACCTTTTTACAGACTTTACATCCTTGCCAGAATTTGCTGATTGAATTAAGGTTCATTATGTTACCTATGAATATCCAGTTGCACCATTTGTGGAAAAGTTTAACTTTTTTCTACTAAGTTGCTTTACCTCTTTGTCAAACATTTGTTAAGAATATTTGTTTGTGCCTTTTTCTGGGCTCTCTATGCTCTTCCATTCATCTGTGATCTGTCTTTCTGCCACTACTAGACTTTCTTGATTACTATAAGCCTCAGTATTCATTCATATGGTATTTTTATTTGGCAATGTTATAAATATTGCTAAATTATCCTCCTTAAGACTTAGCTAAAATTCTAACAGTAACATATTAATGTGCCTGTTTCTCTATACTCTCAAAAATAACAGATAATGTTAATTTTTAATAACTATCTGATATGAAAAATGCAAGGTATAATTTAACTTCAAATTGCATTGCTATGAGTAAAGTTGAACATATTTTTATAGTCTTTTATGTTTCTTTTTTAAGAACTGTTTGTTCTTATATTTTTCCCTTTTTCTATTAAATTTTTTGGGTTTTTATTCTTTTAAGAACTCATGTTAAGTAATATTAGCAAGTAATATAAGTTGGAGATATTGCATCTATATATTTTACAAAATTGAGATGCATCTTTTGATTTTAATGATAAGGTATATTGCAAAGGAAAATATTTGGATTTTTGTGAAGTTAAGTTTATTAAACTTTTCTTTATTCACATATGATATTATAATGATAAAGCACTTCCTTAGGCAAAATGTGTAGACTTTCTTTATCTCATTTTCTCCATGTTCAATATGGGATAATAATAACATCTATGCCATATGGTTCTTGTAAGAGTGAAATTAGTTAAAATATGTAAAGTTTTTAGAACAGAGTTCATGCATAGAAAAGCTGATTTTTTTTTTTTTTTTTTTCTGAGTTGGAGTCTCCCTCTGTCACCCAGACTGGAGTGCAGTGGCCACTCCCGGCCACCGCAGCCTCAACCTGCTGGGCTCTGGCAATCCTTCCGCCTCAGCCTTCCAAGTAGCTGGAACTACAGGCGCGAGCTACCACGCCCAGCTAGTTTTTTTTTTTTTGATTTATTGTAGAGATGAGGTCTTGCCAAGTTGCCCAGATGGGTCTCGAACCCGCGGGCTCAGGCAATCCACTCACCTCAGCCTCCCAAGGCGTGGGATTACAGGCTGAGCCACTGAGCCCGGCTTAATAGCTGATATTTTTAATATCTTAAAATGCTGAGCTACATAATAACTGTTAAGACACCAAAGAAGAGAATTCCAAAGAAGTTCAACCAAAGTGTAAAAGTAGTGATCTTTGGGGATAACTAGCTTATATATTGGAGAGACAGCGAGAGAAAGAGAGAGAAATAACCTTAGGATATGATAATAACACAGTGTACTATTATTTCAGAATTCTATGAAAACCCCTGAAAGACCCACTGCTTTGTACATTTCTCTTTCCTCAATGTGGCAGGATCTGTGACTATGATAGATGTTACTATATCAGTTATGTTTTATGGAAAAGGTGAAGGGATGTTGAAGATTTAATTAAGGTTCAAAGTCAGTTGACTTTGTGTTAATCAAAAGGGAGATTATCTCTGGTAGGCCTGGTAGTCCTGGGCTAATCAGGCAAGTCTTATAAAGAGGATTTGGAGGTCAGAAACTCCCTCTCCTGCTGGCCTTGAAGAAACAAGCCACTGTGAAGTCTACAGCTGCAAGGACATTTATTTTCCCAACAACCATGTGAGTTTTAAAGTGGACCTTGAGCCTCAGATGAGACTGCAACCATCGTTATTATCATTATTTCCATCTCGGAGACACTGATCAGACAATTCAGCTAAAAAGTGTTCACTTTGCTGACCCCTGAAAGCTGAGATAATAAGTGAGAATTGATTCAAACCACGATGTTTGTTATAATGTTTTAAGCAGCAGTATAAAATGAATACACATATGAAGAGCCAAAACATAAAATGTCTCAAGATGCTTTGCAAAGTCTCATAAATAAAGAGGTAATCTAATAGATAATGGTAAGATCAAGGAATGTTTGCTTCTAAAATGTATATAATAGAATATGTGCTAGGCACATACTTACATTTTTCCCCCAATTTGTTGCCCATTTTGCTGCTAGTTCTCATATAACTTATTTCATCTCTCCTGATGTGACACGCATTGCAGAGTTAGCTACAATGAAAATGTCAAATGAGATGGATTCGGAGAAGCTTCAAGAGCTCATGCCATACACATCCAGCAATTCTGCACGTATATGCCAACTTGCTATACTTCAAGACCTTGACTCTTCACATCGGCATGCTAATAACCTTCATTAGTCTCTGCCATAATTAAAGAAGTTCTAATGAATGCTTTAAAAAGACAACAACAATAACTTATCTAGAAGTTACAGATAAATCAAAGGTAGATAGAAGCAGCACATGTTAGTTAAAGAACAAATTTAATTCTTGTCTAATCAATGATCTATCTATAAACGGTTCATCAAAACAGTATTGCTGCCCTCAAAGAACCAGGGGACACGAAAATCATAGTTTTGATGATGTTTGATGGTGAGATAGAAATGTTGCACAGAAATACATGCATGCAAAAGAAAATGTATTTATACAATCTATGTGGGAGAATTATAGATTGCATTAATATATAAAATATATTTAAGATTAAAAAAGTACATTTGTTGCCATTTTGTTTCTAGAACCTGGAGTAAAGTGTTACTATTTCTGTGTTGAATATGGATTTGATGACACCAATTTCTGGTATCTCTTGAATTCATGTTGATTTCTAGTCATAATTTAATCTGGTCAGTAGTTAAAGAAAGGAAGCAAGAAAGCAAAGAAAAAAGGAAGGAGGGAAGAAGGAAAGGAAAGAAAGAAGGAAGGAAAGAGGTGAAAAACTTCTCTCTCTTATTTTTTTGAAATTCACTTTTACTCTCGTACCTCAAATACTCTTGCACAAAGATTTTACACTATTTTTACTGGAATAACGATTGCTGTGCTTTTTTTGAAAAAAGAATGGAGGTAATTAATGAAAAGTTAGTAGATTGTGTATGCCATTTTTACCTAGTACTAAAATAATTTAATAGTAAAATAATTTAATCATAGTTTCTTAGTTGCTTCTCGAGACTGCATATGATTGCAGAGGTTTACTAGAGTGCAACTAGTGTCCTATATTCAGCTGAACTTTACAGAACAGTTAATGATAAGTGAACTTTCCATAGACTATTTGTGGTTATATTTATAATTTTTCCTGAACAACTGCAAATAAAAACCTCCATTTATAGATATGTTAATTTTTTCTTTTTAAGAATATTTTATTTATATGAGCCAAAGACCATAAAATCAAAGGCATTTGATTATTTTGTAGTGTTTATGATACAATATACGGCTCAATAAATTCAACATATGCAAAGTTGATGAGACAGAGAAAATGTGTTTTATTTATTTAATGTGGAAGGTAGATATGTGGCCTTACAATTCATACTACATTCAGGAAATACGCATTAAATCATCACTACTTGGTTGTTGACTAAATCACAATTGTTTACTTAGTAAGGAAAAGAGAAAGGGAGGCGTTAGGAAGATAGTGAGTCTTAACTAAACCAGAAAATATTGAATAAAGATTTCATTGTATGATGGAGTGGGAGAGTGCGCACATTGCTATTTTAATTCAACAATCATTTTTACAAAAATTGTGTAATATTATAATTTTTATAGATAAAATTTTACAAATTTTAATTAATTAATTTGTTTTCTCCTTAGAGCTATAAGACTATCAAGTGAATATATAGCAAACAACTGAATTATAAGAAGGAAAATACGTAAACATATAGCTAATAATAGAGACCAATTATTTGAAAACTTATTGTAATGAAGAATGACAAGTTAAAATTATATCCCAAAGCTTCCCTAATTTGACAAAACACCTTCAAAATGACTAAAACTCTTAGTAGCTGTGTGTTCTCTCAGTGGCAGTCTTAGGCACTCCAAAGCGTTGCAGATAAAGAAATTTACCAAATTCCAAATTTTTTTTACCAAATTTACCAAAAGAAATTTACCAAATACCAGGACAACTCTGGTGATACAATGTAGACTGACTGGAGAAATTGAAGACTTTTCCAGATGAACACTGGACAACTATGATTATCACAGAGAGTTCTATGCTCCTAACAAAAAATAAGCTAATATAGACAACAAAGTAAAAGCTATTGGGAGGGAGTGTTTAAATAATGATAGCAATATATTTCAGTTTAGATTTATTGTGTGTTAGTAATAGAAAAGTTCTTCAGGACTATCCTGCCCCCTGATTCTTATTGCATTTCTATTATTTCTTTTTGTGTGTATTCTTGTGCTGAATTGTAAATACACAGAAAGCAGTGACTATCTGTCCATTCTTGAATAGGTCTTAGTCTACTGAAAGTAGCTACCAAATTATTCTCCTGGGATGTCAGTTATTCTAGACTGGTACCAAAGATAAATTTTTAAATATAAAAATTGAACCACAATAACATGACTCAAAGAAAATCAATATCCAGTTCTTAGCCTAGCAATACCCTGAGTTTTCTGTGCATTGGTAGACAATGTGATGTAGTGGTTCTGAGGTGACACTTTCGGTATCTGAATCCCAATTATACACTTTTAAACAATTTAATCTTTCCATGCCTCATTTCCCTCATGTACAGCCTGCTGATTGAAAATGTAAGTCAATGAGTTAAACACATTATCAAATTGTGCACAGTGGGGAATTGCTTGTGTTGAGTTGCTCTGTCTCAGGGCATATTGGTACCATGTTCGGGGGTATGTTGAGAGTTATACATAGTTAATGAGTTATCTTCTATGAGAGTGTTGCTTTTATTGTACTTTCTCAACAAAACTCAACAATCTTTCTGGTAATCATCAGAATGCTTTTGTGAACCATATCAAATAAATAAAATTAATTATAGCTGTGTCCGTTACTTGCGAACTTCTATATCAAATATTGATACAATTCAATGACCAGACTGTTGTTATACATCTCTAGTCATCAAACACGTTGGAAAATTGCCAGAAATGACACAATGGTGCAGCTGGGTATGGCTTTGCCTCCGGGGTCTAAGGTAAATGTTTTGAGTGTAGTAGGATCTTAAGGAAGTTGGTGTTGGTGCTATTTAAATAATTCTTAGGATAAAACTGCTTAACATGAATATATTTTGCTCAGGCAACAGAATCTTATTCAATAAAATGAGTAAAACTTTAAGCCATTAGAAATTCCAATGACATTAGTTGCACAACTGACGCTTCAGTGAAATTTCTTGTTCTTATTAACGGGATTCTTTGTTCTTTTGTTTCTCTATTCCCTACACGAGGCAAAAGAAGAAATGCTGTGCTATGTTATCAAAGCTTGTCCTCATAAATCTATATAGAGCTTGATGAGTCAACTGATGTTGATTCTGTTACTAATATGTATGAAGTAGGTAAAGAATAAAGTGATCACAGACTAGTTATTGTGCTTTGAAAAAAATGTGATTAATATAAAAAGAATCAGTGTGTTCAATCATGCTGCAGACGTCTTTAGGAAGCCTAGGGAACTAAGGCTGCTTTTTGTTGGCTTCAGAAAGCAATTGGAATATTTTGTATAGGGGTAGAAAGTATAATGATCATATAATGCATGTTGCAATTGCTACTTAGACTTTGACAATGAATTTGAAATATGAAATATGATTTTCCACTGTGTAGTGCACAGCACAATAGAGAACATTATAATTATACTACAAACTGTTGTTTTCTTAGAGGGTTATTAAAGAAACAGACACCAAGAAAATGGTCTTTTGACAAACAAATGTGAGGTGGCTCTCTTGGATTAGGATCAATAACATTTTTCAAAGGGTGTAAAAACTATATTCTACTTTATGACTTAGCAAAAAAGAAAGCTGATCATTCTGCTAGCAAATATGTTAAATGCATTTTTATAAGATCAATACGCATATTTAAATAAGTGGGAATAATTCACCAGAAAACAAACAAAACACTATATTTTTTAAGGAATCACCTGTTTTGATAAAGCACTTCAAGGCGTGATGAATAAATTTTAGCTAAAATTTATTTATTTTAGAAAAGGAAATACTTTTCATTGCTTTTAATATGACAGAATTAGTTGGATCCATTTAATTTTAACTTGGTCAGTGATGGTATTTAATATACCAGTCTATCCTGGAATCTAATAAAGTTTGGATTAATAAAGCTTGAGTATTTGGTTTATTTTATTAATTCTCTATATAATTAGCAAAGTAACTGCATACATGGAAAACTACAGCTCCTTATTTTAGAGTATGAATGTGTAAATTACTGTCCTTAAAGGCATCCCAAAGCAAAGCAAGTTTAACCCATTTGTCCAAAGAGTTCTGTATTTCTATCTCAAAAGATGTAAAGTCTAGGTGCCTCCTTACTCTCAAAGGGTGAGTACCTTTTGCTACCAAAACCCAAACTGTTCATAAAGACCTTCAGCTTATCCAAGCATTTATTAGATCTTCCCTCACTTTCATCTCACTATGTCTGCAACACAACGCTATTCATTTTGTCCAAAGGCTAATGCCCATTACAGCAGTTTTGCTATAAGAATTATAACACAGATATACCTCCTTGAGCTCATCTGACCGCAGTGCCATGGGATCATGTCTCAGGATTGCTGGAAGGGTTGAGCCACTTGTTTCAATCTTGTCTACTTAAGGGAGTGTAGATTTCTGTTTCTGGCTACCATGGATCCTTCAGGTTCTGGGAAAGAACATTTTCTCTAAGGCCATTATTTCTTTTGTCAACTGCCTTATATCATAATATTGTCCTGGATTTTCTAAATTGCAGCACATTAGATTTAGTCACATAGACACTTTCTCAGGAGACAGTGTGTTCTCAAGTAGACTAGGGGACCGAGCATGATTCACAGTCTATAATTCCATGGACACAAAAAGTTCCCCTTCCCATAACCAGACTGGACACAGGATGAACTAATGGTTATTTCATTTTTTACCTCATGATGATTTTTTGTGCTTCACTTTTCTTGTCCCTTCCTTTAGGTTGCCTCTTTGGAATGAGCAATTGAGTCCTCATTCCTTCCTATCCAAAGAACTCTGGGCTCCTTAGTCAAGCCCCACCCTCTCCTTTTCAGGGAAATTTAAGAGCTGCAAATTCTTATTTTTATTAGGAGAAAAAAATGTATTCTGCCTTATTTGGCAATACACTATTTGTCTTTGCCATAGGAGAATCATCACAACAATACTTCAAATCAAAGACTAGTAGCTGCCTAAAGAAAAGTGATAAAATCCACACATCTTTAATGATACTGAGAAATGCAAGAGTAGAAAAGTCACTAAGTTGTTAACTTTAAAAGTGTTTAAGCAGTATATTTTAAAGTATTATTAGCATTGTTATTATCTTAAAACTAAAACATATTATACCTTATATCCTTTTATATTTATAGTTTTCTTTATATAAAAACATCATCAATGCTTCTTTAAAGAGGAATGAGGATAAATTTTGAAACAAATTACTCTAGAAAGTAAGACTCATTGGTCTGGTTCTGATTAAAACATTTGGGACACATTTATAAAATGAATTAGAAAATCAATATGATTTTATTAAATGAATTAATGCATGAATAAGCAGAATTCACAGATTAAGAAAGGCTTACAAATATTATTTGGAAAAGTCTCTTCATCTATGATTTTGATGGAAGCCTCACATGCATTTTTAACCCATTTCTCATTTAAAAAATGCAACTTGTTGCAGGGTTCATTTAATTTTGCATAAACATGCTCTTTGAAGGTGAAGCAAATCTGACTGATTTTCCAAGTGAAAATAAAACATAAAAATTGTACTTGGAGTTAGTTCTAAACAAAACTTGTCTCCAATCCTAATGTAACAGAAATGTATGTGATCGGTATTTAATAATTGTTGTGTGTGTGGTAAATTTTAAAGCGTGGAACAACACAAAGTAGAACATCACATTCTGCACAAAAATGTTGCCTTTCTCTTGCCATCCTTGTCTTTGCACAAGCAGCAAATGTTACAGCAACTGGTTGGATTCTGTTTCCCTGGTGTTGGTAGCATCCTCTTGGGGAACTGTCTTCCAGACAGGTGAAGAGGTGTATCATCAACAAAGCACAGATGACCTGGAAGACATTGTTGCCCTGGCTTGTGATTTTGTTTCCAAAGACTATCTATATGCTAGAGAGATGAAAAATAATAATAAAAGCAAGATATTTTGTGACAAAATTTTGGGGTAAGGTTAAGACTGTATTCTGAGAGTTGTCTTGGAGCAAATGCTGAACCGGCAAGTGCCTCTAGCAGATAGGTATTCTTGGGGAAAATGGAAAATGGGTTAAAAAAAATCATACTAAAACTATCCAAAAATGCTTTTAGAAGCATACTCAATTACTGACATACAAATTTTAACAAAGAACTAAGCGATCTGCACGGTCAAAGATACACATTTTTAAGCCCGGGGAGTCAACGTAACCTATTCTCATGTATGCTCTTTAGTAGGGTTTAGACGTGAAGTGTTATCCTTAAGTTAATGCTACTTTTGCTCAGGCAGTAGTGACTCTGAGTCAAGCATGCTCTCTCAAGACTCTCTCAGTCCTTATATTTAATTGAGATTGACTCTGTAAGCAGAATTGCCTTTCCTACACCATAAAGGTCTATAAATCGGGATCTCTTCTGTAACAAGAGGGAAAAATTACTCATTGCATATGTAGTAAGTACAAAGTGTCCTGACTTAGGTAAGAACAATTCTTTCTGGGAGAAAATAAAGCCTTGCACAGGAGAAATTTAAACAGCTACTGAAGGATTAAGGTACTATTCAGAACCTTCATATTCTGCCTTCCATTTATTCTGCTTGTCTTTCTTTACTCCAACTCATAACACTACAGTATGCCTGAGTCATATCCTAAGAATTTTTGCCTAAAAGAACCCAGAAGGAAACTAACTCATGCCGTAACACTTTAGTATATCAGCCACTAAGTAAATTGCACTTATGCTCATGTAAAGTTAATTTCAATATCTAATTAACTGTATGCTCCCAGAATTCCAAACCAATATCCTTTGGCCATGTGTTAATTTTACATGAAACTTTAAGTGACTTCTCAGATTATATATAAACCTCAGTCTGTGAATCAACGGGAAACATTATGTGTACTGAAGGTCTTTTTGTAAAGCTGAAATGTCCCCTGGCTGTCCTTTATTGTAGCAGTGGCTTAGCCTCCTGGTTACCATTTGATTACACTGTGACATTCACTTAGTTCTCTGTATCTTTTAGCTTCATTAAAAACATAAAAATTTAGACTGGGCATGGTGACTCAGACCTGTCATCCCAGCACTTGAAGGCCAAAGTGAGAGGATCGCCTGAGTCTAAGGATTCGAAACTAGCCTGAGCAACTTAGCAAGACCTTGTCTCTACAATAAATAAATAAATAAATAAATAAATAAATAAATAAATAAATAGTTAACTGGGCATGGTGGCTCCATCCTAGTTCCAGCTACTTGGAAGGCTGAGGCGGAAGGATTGCCTGAGCCCAGTAGGTTGAGGCTGTGGTGGCCATGAGCATGCCACTGCACTCCAGCTTGGATGACAGAGTGAGACTCCAACTCCAAAATAATAATAATAATAATAATAAGAAGAAGAAGAAGAAGAAGAAGAAGAAGAAGAAGAAGAATTTGTGGCCGGGAGTGGTGACTCATGCCTGCAATCCCAACACTTTGGGAGGTGGAGGTAAGAGGATTGCTGGAGCCCAGGAGTTTGAGACCAGCCTGGGCAACTTGGTGAGACTTTGTCTCTACAATAAATCAAAAAATTAGTCAAGTGTGGTGGTGTTTGTCTATAGTCCCATCTACTTGGGAAGCTGAAGCAAAAGGATCTCTTGAGCCCAGCAGGTCAAGACTATGGTGACTGTGAGTGTGCCACTGCAGTCCAGACTGAGCTTGATTTTGAGACTTTGCCTAAAAAAACGAACCAACCAACCATAAAAATTTGCAGCCAAAAGACAGAAGATATTTTCATTTCAGGTATAATTCAAATGCTTTAACAATTTTAAAAAGTTCTTACTTCTGTCACTGAATTGTGTGCTCAAAATAAGAATACAGTTTCAGTAGAGAAACTGATTGACTTATATTTTATTATACATGGTCTTTCTTCGTAAAAGGACTACGTTGTTTGATAACATTCTCACCAATTATAGCACTCCTTTGTACTAAGGCATTGTTTCCAGAAGGCCCCTGTTAAAATGCAAATATGCCATCTGGCAAGCTTTTACCTCATTAGCTCACACCATCACAGCAGCACATATTATGCATCATATTAGATATGGAAGAGACACTGAGCTGATGAACTCTGACTAAGAGAAGATGGTTGGAAACATCCCAAGCAGAGAGGGTGCTTTGGGATATCGCCTAAGGGCAATAGAGCAGAAAGAGAAGAGAGTGCATGGTGGGGAAACTGAAGACAGCATTTCAAGTCTGGCATCTTATCCAGGCCCTGGCTGTGATGGATTCACAGAGACACAGACTACTAGAGCTGGAAGAGAATTTCAAAAACATGTAATCCAACACCTCTGTCTTACAGATGAGTAATCTGAGGCTGCCAATAGATAAATGACTCCTCTAAGTGACCTCCGCTAGATTCTCATACTTAGTTCTTGAAGCCCAGAGGATCCACACTTACCTGACGCCTTGACATTTCACAATGTGTAGAGCTGCATAATTATTCACATGTAATTTCATGTGCATACTTAGTGGATTTCACTTTCATCAACTACATTGAAATTCCTTAATTTTTTTGTTTCTCCCACAGAAACAGCTAGAGTTGAAATTGTCCCTGCTCCAGTTACTGCTGCCCAAAGTGAGTCTCCCAGTAGAAGTAGAGTTTAGTTAAAAATTCAGGTAAGTTAAGCTCCCAGGTAACCTGGCCCAGGTGTGTTAAAGCATTTAGCAAAATGTCTCCTGGATCATAGTCCCAAACATAAGTCCTGACATGAAAAGAAAGTCTGTGTTCTGTCCAGAAAACTATCTAACTTCTCCTACCCCCCATGTTCTAGTGGTTGCAGTTGTGACTCTAAATTGTCAAAATGGGGACATGAGATGGTAGCCGAACTGGTTCCTGAGTTTACTTTCTAGAGTTCTGTTTTGTAGATAGACTTTATTTCTGCAGGTTCATAACAAATATTTTCCATGAATATTTAAAGAGAAGCAGTATATTCTTTTTAAAAAATCTAATTTTTTTATTATAAAGATGTGGGGTACAATTCAGGGTTAGGTATACAAACGTTGATTATGCT
>CAUYQG010012367.1:0-30262 GCA_963574415.1 Tarsius wallacei | reverse complement strand
ACAAGAGGTCACAGAGATCATGGAAATGCAATGGCCAGGTCACAGACCAGGTCCCCAGACCAAACAAGAGGTCACAGAGATCATGGAAATGCAACGGCCAGGTCACAGACCAGGTCCCCAGACCAAACAAGAGGTCACAGAGATCATGGAAATGCAATGGCCAGGTCACAGACCAGGTCCCCAGACCAAACAAGAGGTCACAGAGATCATGGAAATGCAATGAGCAGGCCACAGACCAGGTCCCCAGACCAAACAAGAGGTCACAGAGATCATGGAAATGCAATGGCCAGGTCACAGACCAGGTCCCCAGACCAAACAAGAGGTCACAGAGAAGTCTCCAGGTCCCTGTGGATAAGTCAAAACATGGCATTCTAGGGGTCCAGATGGGGCAGTGAGGCCCAGGTTGGTACGACAGCAAAGCCGAGACCAGGAAGCCAGCACCCAGGCCGAGGCAAAACAGGAAGGTTCCGCTCACAGGGCAGCGTGAGGCAGGGATGAGCACAGAAAACTGGTGACAGCGAGAAGACACATTCCCAAAGGAGGGTGTGAAGTGGATCCTTGAAGTAGACTGATCATGGCCCGCCTTCTGCCTGGTTTCAAGGAATCTTCCTGGTGTGGACAAATGGCTGGCAGTCAGGTGTTCCCGTCAGAGCAAGGACAGGCCCTGAAGCTGTCAGCAGCTGCAGCAAATCTCTAGGGAATCCTCCTGAGTCTGGTAAAAAACTAGAGGACTCAAGGGAGGAACATGGGTATGAATGAAAACCTGCCTGTAAAACGATAAGGGCCCTTGACCCCAGACATACTTGTCTCTGCCAAAGCCACAGACTCCTGCTACCCTAGGAATTAGGATCAAAAGAATCATGAATGCATTTTAAGGGTAACTCTTAGTTACAAACGCTTCCTATTCCCAGAATTGGAATCAAAGTTAGAGGGCAGGGTGCTTCTGCAATGTATGGAGCCATCCATAGCTAAAGGGGGAGGGAAGGCAGGACCCTGTGATTCATGCCTGTAATCCCAGCATTTTGGGAGGTCAAGGCGGGAGGGACCCTTGAGGCCAGGAGTTTAAGACTAGCCTGGGCAGCATAGAGAGACTCCCCATCACTGAAATTTTTTTTTTTTTTAATTAGCTGGGCATGGTGGCCTGTACCTGTAGTCCCAGCTACTCAGGAGACTGAGGTAGGAGGATCACTTGAGCCCAGAAGGTTGAGGTTGCTGTGAACTATGATCACACTACAGCACTCCAGCCTACGTAACAGAGTGAGATGCTGTCTCAAAAATAAATAAACAAATTAATTAATTAATTAGAGGGAGTGGGAAGAAGAGAGAAGAGTAGCAATCCTAGATTAATGGAGAAAAGTACAGTGACTACATAGGTTGCAGAAATTCTGAATTAAATGTCACTTCTTTCTTTCTTTCTTTCTTTTTTGAGTTGGAGTCTCACTGTGTTACCCAGGCTGGAGTGCAGTGGCACGCTCATGGCTACTGCAGCCTCAACCTGCGCACCACCATGTCTGGCTAATTTTTTTATTTATTGCAGAGACGAGGTCTCACCATGTTACCCAGGCTGGTCTTGAATCTGTGGGCTCAGGCTATCCTCTCATCTCTGCCTCCCAAAGTGCTGGGATTACAGGCGTGAACCACCACATCCGGCCAGACTCTACTACTTCTTGCATTCCCTTTCAATAAGATATTTTTCTATGTCTTTAATATAATGCAACAAAAGAATATAGACACTATTGAAGTGGACTTCAGGATTAGCTTGTGTGTGTGTGTGTGTGTGTGTGTGTGTGTGTGTGTGTGTGTGTGTATGTCTTTGTTTTTGTTTTTGTTTTGAGTTGGAGTCTCTCTCTGTCTCCCAGCCTGGAGTGCAGTGGCACACTCATGGCTACTGCAGCCTTAACTTTCTGGGCTCAGGTGATCCTTCTGCCTCAGCCCCCCAAGTAACTGAAAATACTAGTGTACACCACCACACCCAGCTAATTGTTTTGATGTATTATAGAGACAAGATCTTGCTAAGTTGCCCAGGCTGGTCTCAAATCCCTGGACTCAGGCAATCCTCTTGCCTCCATCTCCCAAAATGCTGGGATTACAGGCGTGAGCCAGCGTGACCAGTTTAAATGCCATTTCAATAGGACTCCATTAAATATGGAAAGAAACACACTGTAGAACCAAACAGACGGTACTCAGAAATTCAAAAACAATGACTATAGTGGCCATTCTAAAAAAGCCAGTTCCCAGCAATAGCTGGTAGCTGGCCAACATACTCAGCTGGAAACTATAAACTCACTTTATTTGGGGACATCTAAGGCCTCAGGGCAGGATGTGACAAGTCCAATAAGTGCGGACAATCCTCCTTCCCAACAGTTCCAGAACACCTTGCCTCTGTCCCATCCTCTCCACCTGTGTCTGAATGCAAGCCCTCTTCAGTTCTCACCTGAATTCCCAAAACAGCTTCCCCACAGGCCTCGCTGAGCCCAGCTCTCTCCTTTGTCCCCAGCTCTGGTCGGATGCCAACATGCATTTTTTGGTAATACCCCGGAAGCCGTGCTGACCCATAGAAGTGACAAATGGATATTCCAAGGATTCTCTTTCACTGTGTGTCCTGAAAGCCCTCCCATGGGTCCTGTGGGGGTGGATCCACTGTTCATGCCCCGAACACCCGCCCCAAGAAGGGAAGAAGTGGGAGAAGTGTGGCAGGCTTTGAAGATAATTCACCATTCACACGCACTGCTTTGGGCTCTTAGCCAGTTGTCCTGGGCCCACATTGGCCCCAGCCTAGGGGCCGCTGGGTGATATTTATGAAGCTCCTCTCTGTCCTCCCCTGACGTGCAAAACTTCTATTCATTAAGTCACCTTTCCCTCACTTCTTTCTTCATTCACTCACTCATTTAATAAATATTCATTTAATAAACATCAGTGAACACCTAACACATGCCAGACAATGTTCTAGGAGCTGAGTTGAACAAATGACTGAAACAAATCCTGAAGACTGTGAATGTTTTTATTCTTGAAGGTTCCCTGCCACAACCCACAACCTTTCTCAGTAGAGCAAACCCCTACACACTTTAAACACCGGAATGCTGGAACCAGGAAGGAGGAATGTCTCAAAACGAGTCTGCATGGAAGCCACAGGTCTACAGAATTCTCTTGAGGAGGAATTTCACATGAAACTGGTTTTCTTTTTCTTTGTGTGTATGTGTGTGTGTTTGTGTGTGTGTGTGTGTGTGTGTGTGTGTGTGTGTGTGGTTGAGGGAGCAGGATCTTGCTCTGTTGCCCAAGCGGGAGTACAGTGATGCAATCTTGACTCAGTGCAACCTCGAACTCCTGAATTCAAGCGATCCTCCTGTCTCAGCCTCCTCAGTAGCTGAGATGACAGGCATGCGCTAAATTTTTTATTTTGCAGAGACTGTCTTGCTATGTTGCCAAGGCTGGTCTTGAACTTCTGTCCTCCAATGGATCCTCCTGCCTCAGCCTCCCAAAATGCTGGGATTATAGGCATGAGCCACCACACCCAACCTGGAACTGGTTTTCAATTTTGACTCGTACCTTTGGGACCACAAACTTGTCTCTGGTTTCCCCTGGTGTCACTTCAGGGTCTCATCTGAGAATAAGGGATACTCACATCCTCCACCTATCCTGGCAGCTCCTGGTGTTGTTTTGTCAGAGCACTCCCTCTTTAGACACTAAGTTTCACCCCAAGGACATCAGCTGGGTATCACAAACTTTTACAACAGCTCTCCTGGGTCACTCTTTTCAGTTCAAATGTGAGAAAACAGCTTTGAACTGGGATGGACCAGTCCTTTACTAGCCATGTGACCTTAGACAAGTTGGCTCACATCTCTGAGCCTCTGAAAAATGAGAATTGTCAGAATCGTCACCAACACACATAGGGCTTACCTTGTGCAAAACACCGTTGTCCCCACTTCACATGTGTTCCCTAACACAAGGCCTACGACATCCTTCCAGGTGCATGGGGTTGTTATTGCCATTTTACAGGTGAGGAAACTGACTGAGCACAGAGAGATAAGTGGCAGAGTCAGGAGAGAAACCCAGGAAGTCTCTCTCCAGAGCCCATGCTCTCAAAATTCTACTGCCTCTCTGGCTTGTCAACAGTGGGTAGAAACCCACTGACGTGCCTCATCCTTGGGTGCTGTCCTCCTTGGCCACCTCTCACCACATTCCCTAGACAAGCTAGAACTAACTTTCCAGGTTTGGGTCGCCCTTTAGGATTTAACACACACTCAGACATACATCTGAGGAACATAAAATATTGAAGAAGAAGGAGGAGGAGGAGAAAAAGAAGGAGGATGAGGAGGAGGAGGGGAAGAGGAAGAAGAAGAAGAAGAAGAAGAAGAAGAAGAAGAAGCCTTTATTTTACCTCCTTGCGCAAGAACTGCTCCCTTGTTTATGGGACATGAAAAATCAAGATTGCCTCTTTTTTTTTTTTTTTGCCTGTCTGGTGTCATCTACTGTTTTGAGGCAGTTCTTCAAGAGTAAGTAAGAATCATTGCTTTCATTATAAGCCTTGCTTCCCAGCTCTAAAACTCTATGATGCAAAGCACGGTGCCGTGAGAGACTGCCCAGCAAGATGGCATCCTGCACTTCCTGGGTGAAAGGTTCCATCTCAGGATCTTGCAGCTTGGTGGCTCCTGGCCATCACCCCTGAGGGATTGATTGCCTTGCAGGCTAATCACAGTGCATTAGGCCATTGCAGTGGGTAATGACACACAGCAATGCCTAATCATAAGATGCCTACATCATAAGAATCAGTTCTGCCCAGCAGAAACGAACAGAAAGAGAGGCACCGGCTGCCATAGCCAGCTGGGATTAACCCCTTCAGCATCGCTCAAAACCAAGAAAAGCTCGGAAAGGCCAGTTCTAGAATTCCCTCTCACAATGAAATGGCGGCTGATCTGGTGAAAGGGAATGGACTGTGTTTTGTTTTTGTTTTTGTTTTGAGTCAGAGTTTCATTCTGTCACCCAGGTAGGAGTAAAATAGCACGCTCAGATCACCACAACCTTGACCTGCTGGGTTCAGATGATCCTTCCACCTCAGCCTTCCAAGTAGCTAGAACTACACGCGAGCGCCACCACGCCTGACTAATTTTTTGATTTATTATAGAAACAAGGTCTTGCCAAGTTGCCCAGACTGGTGTTGAACCCCTGGACTCAGGCAATCTCTCGCCTCTGCCTCCCAAAGTGATGGGATTACAGGCATGAGTCACTGCGCCAGGCTGGGGGATGGACTTTGGAGTCAAATAGTCCCAGTCTCTAATACAGGCTTTTCCAAACCTTACCTTGGTCCTGTGACTTCTCTGAGCCTGTTCTTTCACCTACAGAGATAGCAAAACCTACTTTATTGGGTTGCTCCATAGATGAAAGGAAATACGATAAACAAACTACAATAGTGTCCTGGGATGTAGGAGACACTCAACAATATTTCTGACTTCGTTTAAAAAGTACAAAACCTTTGATGGGGTCATTTTCCTGAGTCTCTGTTTCAGTAGCAATTTAACAGCATTGGTAAGGGATTTTTTACAGTAGACATGCAGGATTACTATACCCCAAGTGTAGAAAATTCTGCTCGCTGGTATCCTATGAACCAGACTTTCCACACATCTTGAGTACAATTATAATTATTAGTCATAACCATGACTCCTGAGACACTGCCGTCTACTAACGACGTATCTTCTGAATCATCAAAAAACAGATTGAATTATGTTTTAAATGGCACTTTTTCAAATGGATCTTATGTTGTTTTTTTGGATAGACATATGCCAAGGAGGAGATACTGTTTACTGTCATTTGAAGACAGAGTATAATATCTCTCCCCTCCCCATTTCCTGTTCATTTCTAATTAGTTGCGAATGAATATAACAAGAGTCATGGAAGTGGCCTCACTTATTCAACTGCTGAAGGTTACAAAATTGCACACATCTTCAAAGGAAGTTGTTTGGTAGTCAGGGTCCCAACAGGAAATAGGCGGCACACACCAGCCAGTATTAAGGTGTGGGCCCACCTCGCCCTCCTCTCTCCTTTGGATCTCTTTATTTTCTTGGCATTGGCTGGACCCAACAGGAGGCACTACTGCAGAAGGGCCGCCATTGATGCCTTCCAGGGCACAGGACATACTGGAAAAGGGGAAACAGTGTACCCAGACAGGCTACAGAAAGATATCCCAGCGATACATTGTTGCCATGAAAGAAAGCCTATTATTAGCTACAATGTGAGCACTTAAAATCCTCCCTCAAGTAACCAAAAAGTTGTTTAAAATAATAACCATACTATTATGTGAATATCACCTTCTGTATCCCTAGGAATAATTTTTGTTTACTTTGTGAATTGAGGTCCCACTCTATCACCCAGGCTGGAGTGCAGTGGCACAATTACAAATCTCTGCAGGTTTGACCTCCTGGGCTCAGGAGATTCGTCTGTCTCAGCCTCTCAAAAGAGTAACTGGGACTACAGGCATGTACCACCATGCCCAGCTAATTTTTCTTTTCTCTCTTTTTTTTTTTTAAGTTTTGTAGAGCCAGGCTCAGAGGCTCAGCCTGTAATCCCGTGCTTTGGGAGGCTGAGGTGACTGGATTGCCTGAGCCCGCGGGTTCAAGACCCACCTGGGCAACTTGGCAAGACCTCATCTCTACAATAAATCAAAAATTAGCCGGGCGTGGTAGTGCGCACCTGTAGTTCCAGCTACTTGGAAGGCTGAGGCGGAAGGATCGCCAGAGCCCAGCAGGTTGAGGCTGCAGTGGCCGAGAGCGGCACTGCACTCCAGTCTGGGTGACAGTTTGAGACTCCAATTCAAAAAAATAAATAAATAAATAAAGTTTTGTAGAGACAAGTTCTCACTGCCTCACAATCATTGCTTTGGCTGGTCTCAAACTCCCAGGTTCAAGCAATCCTCCCATCTAGGCCTCCCAAAGTGCTGGGATTACAGGCATGAGCCACCACATCTGACTATAGAAATACTTTTTATGCATTTTATTCATTCAACAAGTCTTTATTCCATGTCTGCTTGAGGCACCCAAATTTCTGCTAGACTGCAACATATGCATATCTGAACGCACCTCACATTCTCAAAATTCACACACTCAGATAACAGTGTTTAGGAGAAAACGAGGGTTGGGCAGACCACTCTAAACCTAGGCAATTTTGTAAACAGAGTCCCCACAAAAAGAGTAATTTGTTCCTGGGGAGATAACCTGAACAGTCCAGGCAGGCAGCTCTACCTGACTGGAGGCTGCCGCTGAGCCACTAAAACTGCCCAGAAACAACAGAGTATAAATGTTAGCAACACTTCAGTTAGAGCAAAGCTGGGAGTGCTAAAGCATGTAGATGGGATGGGATCTCTGAGCCGCAGGACCTCAGGGAGGCCAAGCCCAGGAAGGCGGCACAGCCTGACCCAGTCCAGAGCCACCGTGTCTCTCAAGACAGGGGACGACGGCTACAGACAGGGCCTCATTTTCATTCTCTCAAAATCCAGTCAGAGGGCTCTTTCTGCTTCAGCAGAAAGAGTGAGTTGAAGGCCTTTCCTCTTCCTGATGAAGGCTGTAATTCCACCCCTGTGATCTGTTCTGGCTTCCCTTGTATAGGAAAAATCACCTATGAACCAAAATGACTTCTGTATTCTTACACTGACACAGTCTTCACCTGCTTCCCTGGAACATAGCCCTGAGGCAAAGCCTATAGGTTACTGGGGTGAAGGGTTTGCAGGAGTGAGAGGGAAGAGGAAGGAAGAGGGAAGAAATGGAAGGTTGTGAGTTGCCAAGATGGCCACAGCTTCACAATGACAGGCCTGGATTATGGGTCAAGGGGGCCATCACTAGAAAGATCACTGGGAATCACTGCATCTCAGGAAAGACTGGGGGGAAACCAAGGTAGGCAATCCATCGGCCAGTTTCTTTGTGTCTCCTGCCCTGCATTGGTAAAGTTTACCTCCTGGTGTGAAAATTCTGCTAATTCCAGGATGGGTCCCATGATCCCCATGACCCCAGGTAGCAGCTGGGGAAACCAGAGCCCCTGAAGGTCCAGTCAGGCAGAATGGGTGCTGTAGCTGTCACAGCCCCTAAACCTGACCATTTCCTCACACCCAGGGGAGGCTGTGGCAGGAGACCAGATAGCTGCATGAGCCATCTGAGGGCTCTGTGGCCAGGAAGGGGAAATGAGGGTGTTGAGCAGATTTGGAAGGGCGCAAAATGGGGTTTAGCCCTGACATGACTCCCTTATTTACAAATTGCTTGTGAGCAAATCTGTGTCCTCAAAGCCCACATTACAGCAAAGCAGACTGCACTCAGACAAACAGGCGGACCTGCCCTCCGGAAGCCATGTTCTTATTAAATACATGAGACAGTTACCCACAAAGCTTGCCGCAACTTACTCTCACCTGAATTCCCACAGCTCCCACCCACTAACCCATCCTTCAGTGGATATCAAAATGATTTTTTTTTGTGAGATGGAATCTTCCTCTGTCACCCAGGATGGGGTGCAGTGGTGCAATCACAGCTCACTGCAATCTTGACCTCCTGGGTTCAAGTGATCCTCCCGCCTGAGTCTCCCGAGTAGCTGGGACTACAAGCACATGCCACCACACCTGGCTAACTTTATTTTTCTTTTTGTAGAGATAGGGGTCTCACGATATTACCCAGGCCTCAAGCGATCCTCCTGCTTCAACCTCCCAAAGTGTTGGGATTGCAGACATGAGCCTCTGCGTCCAGCCTGGAGTATTCTAATGTGCATCTGTTCTTGGTGCTCTTGATCGAAAAGTGCTTTCAGTGCTTCTCCAGCGGTTCACAGTGGGTGAAATCCACACTCTACAAGTCAGCACACAGGTCACCTTTTCAGGTAGTGTCCTTTCCAAGGGCATATTTTCCCGATCAAGACCTGGCAGCCCTCGGTCAGTCACACCCCACCTCTCTGTCCTCTGTTCCACCTGACCCTCCCATGCCCACTCCTGCAGTGGAGGACCAGGGATTGCCACTGAGAATGAGCAAAGGGGAAAGGGGTGAATCAGAGAGACAGCGTTCACCATGGGGCAATGACTCTCAGCACAGTAATTACTGAAGGATTGGCTGTGGAAACTGAGCGTTTGTTTTCATATAAAGTTATACAGCTTGACAGTTTTCTGTGACTCATCCAGGATTGTCACATACCTGAATGTAGGCTTCAGAACATTTTAATGAAATAATATAATATGTTCATGCCTTTCTGCCTTCAAATACTCATCAAGTTTTCCAGAATGATAGAATTAAGGATGCCTCGTTAGTTCCTTGGGTGAAAAAAAACACAAGATCATGAGCCCATGAATATACAAGTGGGGAAAAAAATAGTTTTGTTTTACTTCTGATCCCCAGTATGTTTGCATCTTTCTCAGAGACTTGGCCTGTGTTAGTGCAGACAATCCTCATAAGTGCATGGGTGTTTCACAACATCTAGTTGTGTGTAAACTCCCATGCAGGGGACCCTCATATAAACTTGAGTGGGTGGCAGCCACCATATCACATGGACAAACACCACTTAATGGAACTGAAGGCACCCATTTAATCTCCAAAGGAAGCCAGCGGCTTCAACAGGCAGTATTCCACAGGCCAGGTTTTACCTGCTGGTGTTTCTCTCAATGCTGGTGATCCTGCAAGATGGGAATAAATTTCCACAGGAAAAAAAGTGGAAGGGAGAGAAGCTTTTACAAGCAAATAAATGTGGGAAAGATAGGATCATACAAATAAGAAAAGACATCTTCACTGCAGGATTTATCAGGGCCCCTTTGTGTTAAGGGAATGACAGCATGCAGTGTTTCTCTCCCCAACAGTCCTTCTTTCACTTCTTTCTTCTTGCTGGTGTGGTTACTTTTAAGTGTCAACTTGGAGGGTGTTTTTGAATGAAATTAACATTTAAATCCATGAACTTCAGTAAAGTAGATAGCAGACTGCCTTCTGTAACATAGGTGGGCCTCATCCAAGCAGCCTCAACAGAATAAAAAGACCAGCCTCCCCAAGCAAGAGGGAGTTCTGTAACAGACCACCTGTAGGTTTCATCTGCATCCTTGGCTCCCTGGGTCTGCCTTGACCCTGCCAGCTCATGCCACAGATTTTGGACTTGCCAGCCTCCATAATTTATCACCGAGCCAGTTCCTTAGAATCTCTCTCTCTCTTTCTCTCTCTCTCTCTCTCTCTCCACCCCCCCAACACACACACTCCTGGACTTAAGTTTAGGTTACACCTGGTAAACCCATTTAATTGTAAGTTAAAAATGCATTTAATGCTTCCAGAAATCCATCATAAAGTAGAAAAATCATAGGTCAAACCATTACAAGTTGGGGAACATCTGTGTATGTGTGTGTGTGTGTGTGTGTGTGTGTGTGTGTGTGTGTCTACTTTTTTCCTGAAACAACTGTTAACATTTCATAAAACACTAGAGTGCTGAGAAGAATAAGCAGTTAGGGAAATGCTGCCAGAGTCCACAGCTTTATGGAAAATCCATTGTCTCACAAACACAATAGTGTTAAGAAGGGGATCTAGAAATCTAAAGAAGCCTAGAATAATTATCTGTCACCACTGGTTGTCCAACTTTCCCATGACTGGGTTCCTCCACAGGATAACTGTTATAAAATAGTTGTTAATTCATTCACACACCACAAAAAAAGTGAACTTGTAACACAATTATAAATCTAATCTCCGGAATCTTTGTTTTATTATTATTATTTTTTGAGTTGGAGTCTCACTCTGTCACCCAGGCTGGAGTATAGTGGCATGACCCTGACCACCGCAGCCTCAACCTGCTGGGCTCAGGTGATCCTTCCACCTCAGCCTTCCAAGCAGCCGGAAATACAGGTATGCACTGCCACACCCAGCTAATTTTTTGATTTATTGTAGAGATGAAGTCTCACCATGTTGCCAAGACTGGTCTCAAATCCGCGGACTCAGGTGATCCTCTCGCCTCGGCCTCCCAAAGTGCTGGGATTATAGGCTTGAGCCACCGCGCCCAGCCTCCAGAATCTTTAAAAGATTGTTTTTTTCATTTGGCACACCTATGTTCCACTATTCACATGTCACAGCTTTTCTTTGAGAGTTAATTTGCAGGTGTGGCAAGAGCTCCGTCTGTGACACAGTCAGTGCTGACAGACATTCCATGTCTCAGGTATCCAGTGTGTGCAGACAGCATCTCACCCCCACCCCCACCCCCATGTGCTGAAAGACAACTGGCAAAGGAATTTCAGGTTGTCCTCTTTACCCACCAGCAATTGCTAACTGAATCTTTGAGTTAAAATATACCAGTTAGGCTGGGTGTGGTGGCTCAAGCTTATAATCCCAGTACTTTGGGAGGCCAAGATGAGAAGAATGCCTGAGCTCAGGGGTTTGAGACCAGCCTGGACAGCTTGGTGAGACCTTGTCTCTACAATAAATCAAAAAATCAACTGGGTGTGGTAGTGCGTGCCTGTAGTTTCAGTCACTTGGAAGACCAAGGCGGAAGGATTGCCTAAGCCCAGCAGGTCGAGGCTGCACTGGCCATGAGTGTGCCACTGCAGTCCAGCAGTCCAGCCTGGGTGACAGAGTGAGACTTCTATTCAAAATGTATAAGAGAGAGAAAGTTGGGCAACAATACTGGCACAAATATAAATATTTTGCTAAAATGCATGAGAAAAAACTCAAAGGACTCTAAAGGATTTTAGAAATTTCAGTGACACATTAACACAATTTCCACTAACTTTATTCCACTCTTGAGCAATGACTCTTTTTTTTTTTTCTACAGCTAGGAGGAAACATCCCTGTTAGAAAGGCTTACTTCAGGCACTGACATCCTAAGAATAAAAGAACTATGAAAGTGGATTGGGGGTAGTAGGAAACTGCCAGGGGAGAAAGGGGCACACGTCATTAACAAGGGTACCTGCATAATGGACATTTGTATAACTAATCCTGAATTGTACCCCACATCTTTAAAATTTTTTTTTAAAAGAACTATGTAATGCTAAAATATTTTCTTTTTTTTATTTTAAAGATGTGGGATACAATTCAGGATTAGGCATACAAGTGGTCATTGTACAGGTGATAAAATATTCTTAATACCCAGGAAGTCCTTCCCATGGGCGGAGAGGAAAAATTAAACATTGACTTATCAACTATTTTCATTTGTTTGCTTGTTTTGTTTTTAAGAGATAGAATCTCACTCTGTTGCCCAGGCTGGAGTGCAGTGGCACAATCACAGCACACTGCGGCCTCAGCCTCCTGGGCTCAGGCGATCCTCCCACCTCAGCTGGGACAACCGGTGTGGCTAATTTTTAAAATTCTTTTGTAGAGACAAAATCTTGGTATTTCACCCAGGCTGATATTGAACTCCTCGGCTCAGGCAATCCTCCTGTCTCAGCCTCCCAGAGTGTTAGGATTACAGGCGTGAGGCACCGCACCTAGCCTGATTTATCAACAATTGTTAAGTAAAAAGTTGTTGGTTCTAAAGAAGCCCATCTTGCTAGAGCAAACCCTGTGGAGATTCGTTTTGTAACTATACAGCTAACACTCACACAGAGAATATAGTTTCCCCTTTTTATATAAAATACTAAAAAATTGCCTGCTACTGGCTGGGCACAGTGACTCATGCCTATAATCCTAACACTTTGAGAGGCCCAAGAGAAAGAATTGCTGGAGGCCAGGAGTTCGAGACTAGACTGGGCTACTTAACAAGACTCTGTCACTACAAAAAACTTTAAAAAGACAAAAAGAAAATGACCTACTACAAAATGATTTTATTATTATTATTTTTTGAGTGGGAGTCTCACTCTGTCACCCAGGCTGGAGTGCAGCAGCACACTAATGGCCACTGCAGCCTCAACCTGGTGAGCTTAGGCAATCCTTCTGCCTCAGCCTTCCAAGTAGCTGGAACTACAGGTGTGTGCCACCATACCCAGCTAATTTTTTTGATTTGCTGTAGTGATGAGGTCTCGCCATATTGCCCAGGTTGGTCTTGAACCCTTGAGCTCAGGCAATCCTCTCGCCTCTGCCTCCCAAAGTGCTGGTATGCTGGTATTACAGGTATGAGCCACCGCACCAGCCTTACAAAATGATTTTAAATAGTCTAAACAAAAGGTGCTGAAATTTTATGAAGTATTATTTAGAATGATGGGAACATTTTGGCTAGACTAGAGTTATAATTGAAGCACAAGCCTACATAAGCTTCCCCAAGGATGACAGCTCCAATGGATTAAGCAGACCCACCAGTAGATAAGGTTAGAACTCTCCAAAGATGAACTTTGCAGTCTAGGGCAGCAGTCCCCAACCTTTTTGGCATCGGGAACCGATTTCATGGAAGACAATTTTTCCACAGCTGGATGGTTTCGGATGATTCTAGCACATTACATTTATTGTGCACTTTATCTCTATTATTATTATATTGCAATATATAATGAAATAATTATTATTATGAAATTATGATTTTTATATGCATCTGCAAGCCATTGATGAATGATGGTCTCTGTGCAGTCAAACCTCACTGCTAACGTTAATCTGTATTTGCAGCCGCTCCCCAGTGCTAGCATCACTGCCTAAGCTCCACCTTAGATCATCAGGCATCAGATTCTCATAAGGAGCGCACAACCCAGATCCCTTGATGTGCAGTTCACAATAGGGTTCGCACTCCTATGAGAATCTAATGCTGTCACTGCTCTGACAGGAGGTGGAGTCAGGCAGTAATGCCAGCATGGGGAGCGACTGTTAATTCAGATGAAGCTTTGCTCGCTTGCTTGCCACTTACCTCCTGCTGTGCAGCCCAGTTCCTCACAGGCCATGGTACCGGGCCATCCGTGGCCTGGGGATTGGGGACCCCTAGTCTAAGGGGAAGGGTGTAGATGAGATCTACCCTAAAGCTGGCATCCTCTATGCAAAGGTAAGAAAAAGGCAGATGAGACCGGGTGCAGTGCATCAAGCCTGGAATCCCAGCACTTTGGGAGGCTGAGGCAAGAGGATTGTCTGAGCCCAGGGGTTCGGGACCAGCCTGGGCAACTTGGCGGGCCTTGTCTCTACAATAAATCAAAAAATATATTATCCAGGTGTGGTAGCACACACCTGTAGTTCCAGCTACTTGGAAGGCTGAGGTGGAAGGATTGCCAGACCCCACCAAGTTGATGCTGGGGTGGCCGTGAGTGTGCCACTGCACTCCAGCCTGGGTGATGGAGTGAGACCCTGACTCAAAAAAAAAGAGAGAAAGACAGATGAGGAAATGTGACCTTAAGAAGCATTATCACTGCCCGGCACAGGGGCTCACTCCTATAATCCCAGGATTTTGGGAGGCAGAGGCAAGAGGAGTGCCTGAGTCCATGGGTTGGAGACCAGCCTGGGCAACCTGGAGAGATCTCATCTGTACAATAAGTAAAAAAAAAAAAAATTAGCTGGGTGTGGTGGCACAAACCTGTAGTTCCAGCTACTTGGAAGGCTGAGGCAGAAGAATCGCCTGAGCCTAGCAGGTCAAGGCTGTAGTAGCCATGAGTGTGCCCCTGTACTCCAGCCTGGTGATAGAGTAAGACTCTGACTCAAAAAAAAAAAAAGCAATATCCTCACAGAGCCAATGTGAAAAAAGTGTATTTTTCAGATTAGATAGGACACTTGGCCATACTTTCTCTAGGTCATTAAGCATCACATGATATGCTCTTCAAATAAGGTCTTTGCTACTCCCATTCCAGCCAAAATGATTATTCAGCATTTCTAAGAGAGAATTGTGCTCTCATTAAGATACAGAATCTTTTTTTCATTTCGTTTTATGTTTTATGTCTAGATTTTTATTAATATGATAGCAAGATATTAAAATCGTTGCTATCTATCACCATAGATAAATTTTACAGGGGCAAAAATGGTCCTTGAATAGGAGTTTAAAATATTTTTCAAGTATTTTGAGTCTTCAGCAATGAAAGTAACTACATAATGAAAACAGCATTACTTCAATTGAGAATATTTTGCAGGAAAGTAATGGGTGTGGAAAAGTCCTTAAGGCAAATAACTTTGTTCTGATAAAAATCACAAGACTCCAAAAGAGCTACAGAATGACATTTCTCATTGAATAGCTTCTGCCTACAAAATTCGGCAGGTGTCTCCCAAAGCCTGATGCAAGGTGACCCACCTGTGACTTTCTATTAGCCTCTGGTTGAAGTAATGCAAGAAAAATTAGGCTTGAGAGTACCTTGCCCTAAAACGTCTTGCCCTGGAGCAGTTCTAGGGTTAACCATCACCCATGAGGCCAGCAAGAAAAAGGGGAAATGGCCTCCCCAGCACAGGGGAACAGCTCATGGCGGCCAACAGGTAGGAGTGATGTGGAATGCACAAAGAGGGAGTGACCACTCAGAAACATCTGTCACTGAAAATGAGGCCATTTTTACAATGTCTGAAAAGAAAGATGATAATGCAGAGAAGGAGGGAAAGACAGATGATTTTTGTAGCATAGTTTATGACAGATGAGCAATTTGTCACCTGTGACTGAAATAGATTTTATAAGGAATCTACACAGAAAGAGCAGTCCCTAAGACAGCTTAGGCTTGCTACTTAATTCAAACTTGTACATGTCCATGTCCTTTATTCTAAAGATATGTTTTCATACATTAGGCCGGGTGCAGTGGCTCATGCCTATAACCCCAGCACTTTGGGAGGCAGAAGCAAGAGCATTGCCTGATCCCACGAGTTTGACACCAGCCTGGGCAACTCGACAAGACCTCATCTCTACAATAAATCAAGAAAAATTAGCCGGGTGTGATGGTGCATGTCTATAGTTCCAACTACTTGGAAGGCTGAGGCGGAAGGATCGCCTCAACCCAGCAGGTCGAGGCTGCGGTGGCCGTGAGTGTGTCACTGCCCTCCAGACTGGGCAACAGTGAGACTTCAACTCAAAAAAAAAAAACAGAAGTCAAAAAATTAGCTGAGCATGGTGGTGTGCATCTGTAGTCCCAACTACTTGGGAGGCTGAGGCAGAAGGATCACCTGAGCCCAGCAGGTCGAGGCTGTGGTAGCTGTGATCATGTCACTGCATTCTAGCCTGAATGACAGAATGAGATTTCAACTCAAAATAACAATAATAAATAAATAAATGCATGTGTTCATACATTATTGTATTTACTTTATATCCTTGGAGCAGGCAGGGGCTGACTGTCATCTTTGTTCTATAGCTGGAGAGGCAGATAAGTGAGGAGAAAATATTTGGCCTAAGATCACCAGGTTCGATCAACTCCACATTGCAGTGAGAATTTCTCTTTCATTGACCCTTGAGCCTATTCAAATCCTTACAAGGGCTTTTCCACATTTTTTAAAATTCAAAATCATTATTTTGGCTGATGATTTTCATCATCAGTCAAGCAGTAAAACCATATTGTTTATTGTTCAGTGACTCTTTGCCCTTGGAAACATGTATCTGCCACAAGATAAAGATAAGCAATGATGTAATTTGGTCACTGAAAAAGGAAAAGAGATTGGATTTAGAAATTGTATCTGTACATCATTTTCAAATGTGTAAAAAAAATTATTTTTGTCAGAAGGAAATCTAAAACTCAAGAGATTCATAAAATGCAATATGGAAACCATGATAGGCTATGTTGTTTACTGGATTCTTTGGTTAGGGTACTCTAAAATTTCATTTTCAGATATCACAAGGTTATTGGCTTAGAATAACTCTGTGCTACCTGGTTTCTTGAAAGCAGGTAGGGCCCGGCTCGATGCCTCAGTCTGTCATCCCAGCACTTTAGGAGGCCGAGGCGAGTGGATTGCCTGAGCCCAAGGGTTCGAGACCAGCCCGGGCAACTTGGCGAGACCTCATGTCTAAAATAAATTTAAAAAATTAGCCAGGCATGGTAGCGCACGCCTGTAGTTTCGGCCACTTGAAAGGCTGAGGCGGAAGGATCGCCGGAGCCCAGCAGGTTGACGTTAGTGGCAGTAAATGTGCCATTGCACTTCAGCCTGGGCAACAGAGTGACTCCAGCTCAAAAGAAAGAAAGAAAGCTGGTAGAGTCAGACCAGTTCTTAAGGATGAGGATGTTCAGCATCTTCATACAATACTTAGGAATAGCAGCTGAAAAGAAGGCAACTGGGCGTGACCTTGCCCACCTGAGACCTCCATGAGGAGCTGATCTTGTCTTCAGACCCTGGTGTTCGCACCTGAAATCAACCCATTCTTCACACAGTAAAGCACCAGTGTAGATTTCAAAATGGATGCTAGCCACCTTCTGAGCATGGGATACATGTGTGAATGGATTCATAGTTAAAATCACATCACCTGGGCGGGGTGAGGTGGCTCACGTCTATAATCCCAGCACTTTGGGAGGCTGAGTTGAGAGGATTGCCTGAACCTATGGGTTCAAGACCAGCCTGGGCAACTTGGTGAGACCTCATCTGTACAACAAATAAAAAAATTAGCTGGGCATAGTGGCACATGCCTGTAGTTCCAGCTACTTGGAAGCCTGGAGTGGAAGGATCACCTGAGCTCAGCAGGTTGAGACTGCGGGGGCCATAAGCATGCTACCGCACTACAGCCTGGGCAACAGAGTAAGACTCTGACTTTTAAAAAAAAATCACATCTCCTGATTATATATATATATATCCTTCCTCAGCCCATCAGAGCAAGAAAGGTCCTTTTGCACCTTTAAATTAACTCAAGGGAAGAACACACAAAAAAGAAATGATTATTGCAAAAGAAAGCCAGGCACAGTGGCTCATGCTTGTAATCCCAATCCCAGCACTTTGGGAGGCTGAAGCAGGAGGATCGTTTGGGTTCAGGGGCACAAGACCAACCTGAGCAACATAGTGAGACCTCATCTACACAAAAACCAAAAAATTAGCCACCTGTAGTCCCAGCTACTTGAAAGGCCAAGATGGGTGGATTACCTGAGCCCAGGAGGTCAAGGCTGTAGTGAGCCATGATTGTGCCACTATACTCCAGCCTGGGTGACAAAGTGAGACTCCAATTCAAAAGAAAGAAAGAGAGAGAGAGAGAGAAAGAGAGAGAGAGAGAGGAGGGGGAGGAGGAGGGAAGAGAGGGAAGAGGGGGAGAAAGGAAGAGATTTTCTCACTTTTTTTTTTTTGAGTTGGAGTCTCACTCTGTCACCCAGACTGGAGTACAGTGGCTGCTCGACCTGCTGGGCTCTGGCGATCCTTCGGCCTCAACCTTTCAAGTAGCTGGAACTACAGGCGTGCGCTACCACGCCCAGCTAATTTTTTATTTTATTTTATTGTAGAGATGAGGTCTCACCAAGTTGGCCAGGTGGGTCTCGAACCTGCGGGCTCAGGCAGTCCACTCACCTCAGCCTCCCAAAGCACAGGATTACAGGCTGAGCCACCAAGCCCGGCTGATTTTCTCACTTTCACACCTTTTTTCTTTCAAATTTAATTTATGGGACCAATAATACATACCTTGATACTATTTTTTAGCACCCAAATTGAAGCTCTATAATAATTTCCTTTTGATATTTGTCACCAAAAAGCCATTGACTCATGCATTCTAGATGTAAAAACTACAATATAAAGATAAATAAGGTAGAGAGCCCTTGCTTTCAAGGAGCTTATAGTCTAGAAGGGAAACCAGCTTTGAGTAGATCTGACTCTGGGCCAAATCAGGACAATGGAATCAAGTGCTATAGGGCAAGCCTAGCCAGTGTGCTGAGTGTGGTAAGAGTGGGGGAGATTTTTCCAGAAACTGATGTTTAACTGACCCTGAGGTCTGGCAGAAAGTCAGGAACAAAACTGGAAGACAAGGAAGTTGGAATGAGACCCGACTTAGGAAAGCAAATCTTCATACACCAGACAAACCAAGGAAATTGCCTTTATTATTAATATGTATATTTTTTACATACATATGTATATGTATGTAAAATATGTATATTTTTTAGTTGGGATCTCACTCTGTCCCCCAGGATGGAATGCAGTGCAACATCGAACTCCTGGGCTCAGGCAAACCTCCTGTAGATGGGACTACAAACATGTGCCACCATATCCAGTTAATTTTTACAATTTTGTGTAGAGACAAGGTCTCACTATGTTGTCCAGGCTGGTCACGAACTCCTCGGCTCAAGTGATCCTCCCGCCTCGGCCTCCCAAAGTGCTGGGATTACAGGTGTGAGCCACGGCCTCTAGCCTGGAATGTTCTCTATGTGTTTATTCTCTATGTGTTCATAAGGATAAGCTGTCCGTGGCTATCAGCTTAGCCCCTGTGGGCAGGAGCCCAGAGGAATGAGGTGAGCACATCTTAGATGGAAGACCCCAGGGATAGCACCTTGCTCGTTTGTAGGAAATTGAACCAAACTGGTAGCAGGGAGAAACACCTGGGGAACTCTTTGAGCGGCAACTGCATGGGGTGAGAAAGAAGCAGTGAAGGCCTGGGCTGGGTGGCGGCAGTGAGGCTGGAAATGCCCCGCAAAGATGGCTAAGGATAAACATGCTCCAATGTTATTCGTGAAAACACAGAAAAGACAACAATAACATCCTGACCACAACAGAGCATCAGGCCCACAAAACAGGAGACTTCTTCCCTCGATTGTCTAGCAAAGGAGCCAGATACTGAGCACAGACAGTCTGCGGAAGGCCAGATGCCCCCTCTCTGGCTTCTTTCCCTCATCCTTTCCAAGCCGGAAGCCAGCTTAGGCATCTCTGGTCCCTGTGACACGCATCCCTCCACTCATCCACACTATGGACGTCTATCATGCGTTCACCCTAGCTTGCCAAATACTGGGTGGAGGGGAGTCGAATTTATAAAGCAATAGAAGACGCGCGAATTTGGGGGATATACAACCTATGGGCTCAAAACAAGCTAACCCTTTCCAAGTAAAATTATAGTATTAACAGTCATGAATGCGTAAGGTGTACCAGGCACTTAGCAAAAACAATTAACCTACATTCATCTCTTTTAATCTCCATAGTTGTCAAGGTCCTAGTTCATTTTTTAAAAACATGTTAACATGCCTGGGAATTGAGTATGTTTTATAACCCACATGTATCTTTAATATGGGAGCTATGGTGATGAGGTAAGTTTTTTGGTTTGTTTGCTTTATTTTTTTCACTGAAAAGTTATTATTATTATCATTATTATTATTATTATTTTGAGTTGGAGTCTCACTCTGTCGCCCAGACTGGAGTGCAGTGGCATGCTCCCGGCCACTGCAGCCTCGACCTGCTGGGCTCTGGCGATTTTTCCACCTCAGCCTTCCAAGTAGCTGGAACTACAGGTGTGTGCTACCACGCCCGGCTAATTTTTTTTTTTTTTTTTAAGAAACAAGATCTCACCAAGTTGCCTGGGCAGGTCTCAAACCCGCAGGCTCAGTCAATCCACTCACCTCGGCCTCCCAAAGTGCTAGGATTATAGTCTGAGCCACCGAGCCCGGGCATTATTATCATTAATAAGCTGGAGTCTCACTCTTTTGCCCAGGCTGAAGCACACTCGCACAATCACAGTTGCCGCAGCCTCCACCTTCTGGGTTCAGGTGATCCTCCCACCTCAGCTTTCAATGTAGCTGGAACCACAGGTACATGTCACCATGCCCTGCTAATTTTTTTATTTATTGTAGAGACGAGGTCCTGCCAAGATGCCCAGCTGGTCTGGAACTCCTGGGCTCAGGTAATCCTCTCACCTCTGCCTCCCATGGTGCTGGGATTACAGGCATGAGCCATTGCACCCGGCCTTGAAAAGTTATTATTAAGTGCAATCATCTTAAAGTCAATGGTGTAAAAATATCTCCATTTTATAATGAGACTGATGCAGGCCGGGTGTGGTTGCTCAAATCTGTAATCCCAGCACTTTGGGAGGCCAAGGCGAGAGGATTGCCTGAGTTCAGGGGTTCGAGACTAGCCTGGGCAACTTGGTGAGACCTTGTCTCTACAATATATAAAAAAAATTAGCCGGGCGTGGTAGTGCATGCCTGTGGTTTTGGCTACTTGGAAGGCTGAGGCAGAAGGATCACCTGAGACCAGCAGGTGGATGCTGGGGTAGCCATGAGCAAGCCACTGCACTCCAGCCTGGGTAACAGAGTGAGACTTCAATTCAAAATAATAAAATAAAATAAAATAAAATGACTGATGCCAAGCATGGTGACTCCCACTTATAATCCCAGCACTTTGGGAGGCTGAGGCTGGAGTTCAAGACCAGCCTGGGCAACATAGTCAAACCTCATCTCTACAAAATAATTTTTAAAAACTAGCCAGCCATGGTGGTACATGCCTGTATTCCAAGCTACTTGGGAGGCTGACAGAGGAAGATCACTTGAACCCAGAAGTTGGAGGCTGTGCTAAGCCAGGATTGTGTCACTGCACTCAAATCTGAGCAACAGAGACTCTGACTCAAAAAATTAAAAATAAATAAATAAAATGAGACCAATGCCAAATTAGTAGCAAGGTCTCATTACTAGCAGATGAGAAATCCTGTCCCTCTGTCTCAAAGCCTCTACTCTGAGGGGTACTCTTTTACAGCATGAGGAATAATTTACTCTCTTACAAAGAAATTGCATGCAAAGATACTCGGACACTGCACTAACCCACCCCTGCCACCAGCCGTAGTATGTCAATATGCATGTATTCATTCGACAAGCGTCAACTCAGCACTTCTCTGGTCGGCTTTGTGCCAGCAGCCATGCATTTAGGGTGGTAAGAAAAGCTGTCTCTGCCTGAACCAATGAAAGAAACAGACATCCAACACGGATGACATAGATAAACATAGAATCACATACTACAAAGCATCACAAGTAAAACCACCAGACGCTGTGATAATATAAACCAGAATCCTCATATAGTTTGGGGCACCAGGGACAGCTTTTCCTGCAGATGTGATTTGGGGTTTCTAAAGGATTCCAGTAAGACTGGGCAAACGAGGGTGGTGGAGCGGCATCTGCTGAGTCAGAGGCAATCACCAAGAAGAAGCAGACTACTCTAAGCAAAGGAAATAGCATGCGCAAAGGCCCTGAGGCCAGCAGGAACATGCTGTGTTTGAGGCCTAGAAAGAAAATCAAAGGCTTGAAAGGCAGAGTTACCATGAAAGAAAACCAGACAGGCGTGTGGTTCATGATGAGGTTGTGACCTGAGAACAGTGGGAGGCAGCTAAGTTTTTTTCCTTTAAATGTTGAATAAATGTAAATCATATGATGACAGTTGGGTGTGTGTGAATCATTTTTTTTTTATAAATGTAAGTTTAAAAGCCATACAGGAGGCTGGGTGTGGTGGCTCACTCCTATAATACCAGCACTTTGGGAGGCTGAGGTGAGAGAATTGCCTGAGCTCACAGGTTCCAGACCAGCCTAAGCAACTTGGCGAGACCTCATCTCTATAATTAATCAAAAAACTAGCCAGGCGTGGCAGTGCGCGCCTGTAGTTCTGGTTACTTGGAAAGCTGAGGTGGAAGGATCACCTGAGCCCAGCAGGTCAAGGCTGCAGTGGTGAGCATGTCACTGCACTCCAGCCTGGGCGACAGAGTGAGACTTCAACCGCCCCCCCCCCCCAAAAAAAAAGCCATACAGGGCCGGGTGCAGTGGCTCATGCCTATATTCCAAGCACTTTGGGAGGCTGAGGTGGAAGGATCGCTTGTGGCCAGGAGTTTGAGACCAGCCTGGGCAACATAGCACATCTCCTATCTCCACACACACACACAAAATTTATCCGGGCATGGTGGCATGTGCCCATAGTCCAGCTACTTGGAGGCTGATGTAGGAGGATGGCTTGAGCCTAGGAGGTTGAGGTTACAGTGATTATACCATTGTACTCCAGCCTGGGTGACAAAGACCCTGTCTACATAAATTTTAAAAAGGAATACAGTGTCCCAAGGTAAAATGGTCTGTCAAATAGTTGGGGCTTATGTCTACAAATTCCCTAGAAGTAGGAATGTGGACGACAACATATGCACATTACATGTAAATTAACAGGCCAAAACTAAGCCATTAGCTCTCCTACTGAGTCGTTTGATATTCATCAATAACCACTTTATTAGAATCAATTTCAGATGTGGGGAGTGGTTCCCATTTGAAAGGGATTTTTGCCTGATTCAGTGAACATCAGGGATGGAGTCTCACATTTAGAAAGGGAAAGCCATTTGGGGTGAATCTGTTTTTGCTGAGAATAGGGTCCCTAGCTTCCTATTGATATAAGACAGCAACAACTACAAAATAACAGGTTGTCCTTCCTCTCTGAAGGAGGACTGTCATACCATGTGTTAGCCACAGTGTAGGAGGTGGTGAGCAGTAACGAGAAAGGCCTTTTAACCTCATGCCTGGAAGTGACTGAATTCATCAGAGGAGGGGGTTGGCTCTGAGCTTCCCACAGGAGCAAATATTAGGGAAATCGCCCACCAAGCCTGTTCTCCAGCCAGAAGCCACTCCCTTCCTGAGGTTTGAACTACCGCTACAGGAAATCCAAAAGAAAACAGGCACAGGAAAAACAAATTCGCAATGGAGGTGGGGGAGTTTAGGAGTCATGATATCCAATTAAAGGACCTCAAAATCAGCAAGTATCCCATATACTGTAGAGGGGAGAGTAAATTGATCTAGCTTTTGGAAAACGAATTTGGCAATGGTACCAATAGTCCTAAAAATGCCCATACATTTTGAACCTGTAATTTCTGTATTCTAGAAATATATCTAAAGGAAATAATCAGAAATTTACAATGTTCAGTCTCATTATTTACAATGAAAATGGTTTATATATAAAGCTGTAGAAAAATGATAGAATAAAATTCTGAGTGTACAGAAGACGAACTATTTTGCAGGCACTAATAACGTGTATTGCCGGGCTCGGTGGCTCAGCCTGTAATCCCTCGCCTTGGGAGGCTGAGGCGAGTGGATTGCCTGAGCCCGCGGGTTCAAGACCCACCTGGGCAACTTGGCGAGACCTCATCTCTACAATAAATCAAAAAATCAGCCGGGCATGGTAGCGCTCGCCTGTAGTTCCAGCTACTTGGAAGGCTGAGATGGAAGGATCACCGGAGTCCAGCAGGACGAGGTTGCGGTGGCCGGGAGCAGTCACTGCACTCCAGTCTGGGCGACAGAGTGAGACTCCAACTCAAAAAAATAATAATAATAACCGTGTGTTTAAAGAATACTTAATGACAGAAAAATAGAATACATTAAACTAAGAAAGCATTTTACAAAACTGTACATTCAGTACAATCTCAAATACACACTTACACATACATCATAGTAGAAAAAATGATGATAGTGATTATATCTGAATGCCAGTTACTTACTTTTTCATACTTTTTATTTTCTAAATTTTCTTCAGTGAGCATGAAAAGTTTTTTTTAAGTAGGAGAAAGTACAGAAAAATAATTACTCCTCCACCCAGAATTAACAATTTTTTTTGCTTCAAATATTTAATAAAGAAATAGCATGAGGCCAGGCACTGTGGCTTATGCCAGTAATTCCAGCACTTTGGGAGGCCAAGGTCAGAGAATCACTCGACGCCAGCAGTTTGAGATTAGCCTGGGCAATATAGCAAGACCCTATCTCAACAAAAAAAATTTAAAAATTAGCTGGGTATGGCAGTGCATGCCTGTAGTCTTAACTACTTGAGAGGCTAAGATGAGAGGATCATTTGTGCCCAAGAGGTCGAAGCTGCAGTGAGCTCTGATTCAGTCCCAGAGCACTCTCTTGCTGAACACCCATCTATCTAGTCATGTTTGCAGACTTTTCTTTCTTTTTTTTTTTTGAGTCGAAGTCTCACTCTGTCACCCAGGCTGAAGTGCAGTGGCATGCTCATGACCACTGCAGCCTCGACCTGCTGGACTCAGGTGATCCTTCTGCCTTAGCCTTCCAAGTAGCTGGAACCATAGACAGGCACCGCTACGCCCAGCTAATTTTTTGATTTATTGTAGAGACGAGGTCTCACCAAATTGTCCAGGCTGGTCTCCAACCCCTGGACTCAGGCAATCCTCTTGCCTCCACCTCCCAAAGTGCTGAGAATACAGGTCTGAACCACTGCACCCAGCCTGCACACTTTTCTATAAGTTTATGCTTTTGTACACATCATATCATGTTGCTCTTTGGGTTCCTCAAAATTAATGTAAATGTAATCACACTGTGACCTACTTTTTCACTAAATATTAAACTTTTGAGAGCCACACAGGGTGCTCAGTATCGAAACAATTCATTTATTTTCATTGCTACAGCGTAGTCAACAAACTTATCATTCCCTTATTGATAGCCACTTAAATTGTGTCTACTTTTTAGCGATTACCGATAATGCTACAAATACTCTGGGCCTTCATACTCAGGGAAATAAAATCATTACATTTATTTTATTTTATTTTATTTTATTTTATTTTATTTTTTTGAGTCAGAGTCTTACTCTGTAGCCCAGGCTGGAATGCAGTGGCACGCTGCTCATGGCCACCGCAGCCTCGACCTGCTAGGCTCAGGTGATCCTTCTGCCTCAGCCTTCCAAGTAGCTGGAACTACAGGCACGTGCCATCATGCTCAGTTAATTTTTTGATTTATTGTAGAGATGAGATCTCACCAAATTGCCCAGACTGGGCTCAAACCCGTGAGCTCAGGCAATCCTTGCACCTCGGTCTCCCAGAGTGCTAGGATAATAGGCGTGACCGGGCCCAGCCAAGTCATTGCATTTATTTTTATTTTTTTAATTTTTTAATTTTTTATTTTTGAGTTGGAGTCTCACTCTGTCGCTCAGACCGGAGTGCAGTGGCCGCTCCCGGCCACTGCAGCCTCAACCTGCTGGGCTCCGGCGATCCTTCCGCCTCAGCCTTCCAAGTAGCTGGAAATACAGGCGCGCGCTACCACACCCGGCTAATTTTTTGATTTATTGTAGAGATGAGGTCTCACCAAGTTGTCCAGGTGGGTCTCAAACCCGCGGGCTCAGGCAATCCACTCACCTCGGCCTCCCAAAGTGCGGGATTACAGGCTGAGCCACCAAGCCCGGCAAGTCAATGCATTTAAATCAGCTGTAAACTGAGGGAGGATGCTGCCAGGTCTGGTAAAAGGGACAGACTTGGGTTTTGTGCTCATATCCTCAGGGTTCTCCTATGGCCTCCAGCCTCGGGGCTCTCTCTGATGCTACAAAGATGATTCAAAGACCTGGAGGTCCCTGCCAGGCACCCTCTGATCTACCCTGCATGTTGGTACAAATACCTTCAACTACTAGACACCCACATCCCTGCTGGGCCTCCCCCCAGAAGCGGCAGACATTTGAATGGTGTGCAGAACACAACCATCTTATCAACATGTTGAATCCTCACAACAACCTTGTGTCTCAGGACCAATGTTATCCCCCTTTATCAGCTGGTGGAATGAGGCAGAGAAAGGGTAGGTAACTTATTCAAGGTCACGCAGCTAGAAAGAGGCAGAGATGGGCTCAACCCCAGGCAGCAGGACTCCAAAGTCCGCAACCTTAACCCCTTGACTGCCCCCCATAATCCTCCTTATCTAATTTCCACTCCTTATCTAATGTCCTTCTTTACAGCCTTGGCCCTCTCCAGCCTCTGCAGAGAGAAGCAGGGCCATCCTGGGTCTGGACTCTGACTCCTCTCCTTTATTAGCAACCACACTGGCTCTTGGGTTCACACTGCTTTGGCCTCTTCATCCCTACCACCCCCACTTTCCCCAAATAAATATTTGTATTTATAATTCCGGTCATTTCTGGAGCCAAGAGTTCTGGTCTCTTTCTTCCTCCTCTGAGAATGCTGTTCCATCAAGCCAGTGGGGAATAGAAAATAAAGTGGGAAGATGACAGGCTCTGTCCACTCTATTTTTATAGAAAGTCTGTGTAAGTAGTACAAATCTGCCTAACAATCAAATAAACCCCAAACCTGCCCACACGTGGGTAGACCCCTCATGCCATTGGTCAGTGGGACAGAGGGCTTGCTCTGCGGTTGTTGAGTTCCTTGCTCTGTGTCAGTAAGGTCAGGGCAGTAAATTGTGGTGCTCAAGTATTTTGTGTGTGTGTCCTGAGTTTGCCTGTTCTCTGTGTATTCTATCAGTTACCAAACTGGGCTGTGAACATCTATAGCTATGATGTGGCTTGCTTATTTCTCCTTGTTAGTTTTCTGTTGTTGCTGTTTTGTTTTGTTTTTGAGTTGGAGTCTAACTTTGTCATCCTGGCTAGAGCGCAATGACACATTCACAGTCCCCGCAGCCTTTACATGCTGGGCTCAGGTGATCCTTCCACCTCAGCCTTCCAAGTAGCTGGAATCACAGGCATGTGCCACCATGCCCAGCTGATTTTTGATTTATTTTAGAAATGAGGTCTTACCATGTTGCTCAGGCTGGTCTTGAACCTGGACTCAGGCAATCCTCTTGCCTCCACCTCTCAAAGTGCTGGGATTACAGTCATGTTGCATTTTGCTTTATATAGTTTAAAGCTCTGTTACTAGTTGTGTGTAAACTTCAGGACTGTTATGTGTTCCTGATAAATGGCTTATTTTATCACTGAGAAATGCTCTTCTTTTTCTTTTGTCGATCTTACCTTCAAGTTGACTTGGTCTGATACCAAGATAGTCACAGCAATCTTCTGTTGGTTAGTGTTTTTTCATGGCATATTCTTCTTCTTTTTTTTTTTTTTTAAGTCAGAGTCTCACTCTGTCACCCAGGCTGGAGTGCGGTGGCAAGCTCACAGCCACTGCAGCCTTGACCTGCTGGGCTCAGGCGATCCTTCTACTACAGCTTTCCAAGTAGCCGGAACCATAGACGTGTGCCACCATACCCAGCTAATTTTTTTATTTATTGTCTCGCCAAGTTGCCCAGGCTGGTCTCGAACCTGTGGGCTCAGGCAGTCCTCTTACCTCTCCTCCCAAAGTACTGGGATTACAAGCATGAGCTACTGCGCCCAGCTAGCCTTCAGTTTTTTTTTTACATCCAACCTATCTGTGTCTTTTTATTTAAATTATGTCACATAAACAGCACTTAAATTGCTTCTCCTGCAGCGTGATAATCTTTGTCTTTTAATTGCAATGTGTTTGTCCATATGTAAGTTTCTAGAGTTGCCATAACAAAATCACAAACTCAGCAATTTACAACAAAAATGTATTCTCTCAAAGCTCTGGCTGCCAGAAATTCAAAGTCAATGTGTCAGTGGGCCACATTCCCTTGGAAAGTTCTAAGGAAGAATTGTTCCTCTCCTCCTCCTAGATTCAGGTGGTTGTGGCAATCCTTGGCATTCCTTGGTGTGGCAGAATAGTGCCAATCTCTGTCTTTGCAATCACGTGGCCCTCTTCCCTCTGTGTGTGTCTGTATCTAAGTGCCATACTTCTTCTAAGGACATCAGTAATTGGATGGAGAGCCTGTCCTATTCTAGTCTGACCTCATTTTAACCTGACCTCATTTTACATCCGCAAAAATGCTATTTTCAAATAAGGTCGTATTTACAGGTACCAGGAATGGCACTTGAACGTATATTGTGGAGGGAGGCACACAACCCATTACAGCCAATGCACACTTAACATGATTATTGGTGCTATCGCCAGGGGGCTGTCAACAGTACAGGTGGAAACACATGGTGAGGGTCTTCTGGCTGGCCGCTTTGCTTGGCGAGAACAGATCCTGATTATGGGGATGAGAAGCCATATGATTATGGAGTTCAGCTGTCCATTGGAGTGAAGCAGATGCAAATAAACGCGTTGTGATCAAACCCATGTGACCAGGACACAGTTGTCTTTCTAGTATTTTGTGAAACGACTCTTGAATGTGTTTGCTATTGTGGAAGGGCTTCAGGTGTGTCCTGTTGCTGTGACCCCTCACAGAGCTCCCTGTAGGCTTTTTGGCTGCCTAGGGTCGCTCTTCCTCCCCATCCCCTCCATCCTGTCTCCAGGGATGTCCATATAAAGGACTAATTGGCTCCTGCCACATACCTCTAAACAAACACCTACAAAACCATTTTATCAACCCTGACAGCCTGTAAAATGCAAAGTTCATGGTCACCAGGGCTGTGTCAGCCATGAAAAAAGGGAATAACACTGCTAGGTAGGCAAACAACGGTATCTGTCTGCAACTGTCAGAAACTGAATGAAATCAAACTCTGCAGTCGGGTTTTTAAAGCTGCCCACAGTCTAAACCCACCCCGTCTTCCAACCTCACTCCCCACTGCACATGGCAAGAAACCTTACGTTCCGTTCACTGCAGGTTTTCCAGATTAGTCCATGGAAAAATCCTGTGCTTTCATACTCATGCTGTTTCATCTTACAGAAATGTACTTTGCTGGTCTCAATATACCCTAATCTGAATGACTAAGACATCGAATTTTTTTTTAATTTTTATGTTTTAATTTTTATTATAAAGATGTGGGGTACAATTCAGGGTTAGGTGTACAAACATTGATCATGCAGTTACCCCTATTGATGAGGTATGCCCCTCCCTCCCCTAGTAGTTTCCCTCAACTGCCAATCCCACCCCCCCACCCCTCCACCCCCACAGTGAATTTTTTAAGTCACCTTCCTGGGCCTCTTCCCTGAAAGTTTAGTGCAAACACCTCGTGTTTCATGAAGCTGCCTTCTAAGACCCCGATGGGAGAAACCTCTGCCTTCTCACTTCCTCTGTATCTCTCTCTAGCCTTTTGTTTGTTTGTTTGTTTGTTTGATTGTTTCAGAATCTCACTCTGTGGCCCAGGCTGGAGTGGAGTGGCACTCTCATTGCTGCCACAGCCTCAACCTGCTGGGTTCAGGTGATCCTTACGCCTCAGCCTTCCAAGTAGCTGGAACCACAGTTGTGCACCACCATGCCCGGCATATATATATATGTTTTTTAATTATAGAAATGAGGTCTTGCCAAGTTGCCCAGGCTGGTCTCGAACTCCTGGCCTCAGGCAATCCTCTCACCTCCGTCTCCCAAAGTGCTGAGATTATAGCTGTAAGTCACCGTGCTCAGCCACCATTTTCTTGTTCTGAAGTTTGAATTTTTTTTTTTTTTTTGAGTCGGAGTCTCACTCTGCCCCCCAGGCTGGAGTGCAGCGGCACACTCACAGCCACTGCAGCCTCGACCTGCTGGGCTCAGACAATCCTGCCTCAGCTTTCCAAGTAGTTGGAACTACAGGCGCACCACCACACCCAGCTAATTTTTTGATTGATTGTAGACACGTGGTCTCACCAAGTTGCCCAGGCTGATCTCAAACCCATGGGCTCAGGCAATCCTCTCGCTTCAGCCTCCCAAAATTATGGGATTACAGGTGTGAGCCACCTCACATGGCAACTTTTTTTTTTTTTTTAGTTGATGTCTCACTCTGTCAACCAGACTGGAGTGCAGTGGCACAATGTCGGCTCCTGCAGCCTCAACCTCCTGGGCTCAGGCAATCCTTCTGTCTCAGCCTCCTGAGTAGCTGGGACTAAATACAAG
>CAUYQG010012366.1:0-29367 GCA_963574415.1 Tarsius wallacei | reverse complement strand
GTTGGAGTCTCACTCTGTCGCCCAGACTGGAGTGCAGTGGCACACTCCCGGCCACTGCAGCCTCAACCTGCTGGGCTCCAGTGATACTTCCGCCTTAGCCTTCCAAGTAGCTGAAACTACAGGCGCATGCTACTATGCCCGGCTAATATTTTTGATTTATTGTAGAGATGAGGTCTTGCCAAGTTGCCCAGGTGGGTCTCAAACCCGCGGGCTCAGGCAATCCACTCACCTCAGCCTCCCAAAGCGCGGGATTACAGACTGAGCCACCGAGACGGGGTTATTCTTTTTAAGTCTGTGCAATTTTCAAGGGAAATTAAGTCCCTATGCCCCCTTCTCATTTTACACCAGACTCCTCAAAATGTGCCTTTCAAGGCCCCTTTGAGGTCCTAAAGCTAGACATGGGGTCAAGGGGCCTAAGTGTTTATACATGCATTGGAAACAAAGAGACATGTTAATAGAATGTTTCCTCCTTGGCAGCGAAGGGGGCGGCGCTTCTTGCAGGCGACTGCTGCCTGCCGAACCTCCACCAGCCATTGAAGAGTCATGGCCCCATTGGCTCCTGGTAGGAAAGGAGCAAAGTCAACAGTGAAAGTCGGAAAGGACCTGGCACCAGGCCTGTCCAGGGTCAAGTTTCAATTTACAAGGTGTTTGCCCAAACAGTTGGTTTCCATAGCAGCCAAGACCGGGTGTGGATAAACATTGCCCTGTAGTTCTAGCCATTTACCAGTAAACAGGTGTACAGATCTCCACCCTGGGATGTCTATGGAATAACAGACTTTTAAGGGGAAAATGTGCCCCATGCAGGGGACAACCAGGTGCAGCCTCAGGTGCTAGCAAGCAGCCCGGGGGTGGTCTTGTGTGAGAAGCACTACACCAGCAGGTGCTGATCTCAGCAGTTGAGACTCTCTCGGTGGGATTTCATCTGATCCTCACAACCACCCAGAGAGAGGTACACTCAGGTGAGGAAAGGCGTCATCCCCAGGGCCACACAGCCAGTGAACAAAGGAGCCAGCATTTAAGCTCTTGGAGTGCCTGATGCCAAAGCCCATGCCGTTAACTTACAAATGCTGCCGCCTCTCAACAAAAACCAGTCAGGTTTCAAGAATGCAGAGAAATCAATGGCTGTGCCCCTGTGCTCTTCTGGGAGCAAGTCCGGCTTCATACTGTGGCCTGGCCAGACCCTACCAGGAAGAGCCTGAGTGGACTCCCCAAAGCCCATGGACCTTCTCTGGCTCCAAGGAGTCCAACGAACAGTGCTTCATGGCACTGGTCACACGCAAGTTGCTCCCTTCAGATGAGAGATGGTCAACTTCCTTCCCTCTCCTCTTCCTCCCACCTCCTGGAGAGTCAGCAGCCAGATGGCAGAAGAAACACAAAAATAACTCAAGAGTCTCCTTTCCCTGCTTCTCTCTCCACCTCTCACCCCACTGGAGATACCTCAGCATGGCAACTGCGAGGGGTTTAGAGCTTCCACCTTGGGGTCAGAAGGGCTGAGCCCGGGCTCTGCCAAGTGAGCTTTGAGTCTGCAAACACGTCAACACAGCCCGAGTCAGTCTTGTTGTCTGTAAAATGCTGTCACAGGACTGCTATGAGGGTTAGGAGCTGAGGTGCTAGGTACATCCTAGGCATTCAGCAGGTAGAAGCTCTTAAAAGGAGAAGGAGAGAGACAGAGGAAGAAGGGAGGGGCAGCCTGGGGCCCAAATATTACCCTGTGTGTCTCGGTACAGTAGAATGAAAGACAAGGGGGAGCCTTCTTGTTTAAATACATTCCCTAGAAAAAGGGTTTCCAGATATAATCAGGAAAAGACATTCCTCACAGAAAGAGGTCAGGCTCATCCTCAAAACAAGTTGCTAACCTTTGTCCTTTTAGCCAGGGGCTGGGAGAGCTGCTCAGGGCCTTAAATCATTTATTCAGAAACGACACATCCCGGAACACCAGGGGAACTTTACGGAGCATTTTATTTAATAAGTTATAAGATACAATTTACAGTCGGTGTTTGATTCCAGTTTGGCGTCCACATCCCAGCGAATGATGCCTGTGGTCCTCACGCATCAGGCTGCAGGCTGCTCCAGTTTCTACAGTGGGCTTCTACTATCAACACTCGCCCTGCCACACCCACAGCAACAGTGGCCACTTCCTCAGGACTCAGCAGCAAATCACAAAGGTTCGCCTGCCCAGACCATACTACACATCTGGGCTCTGCCGTCAGGCAATATCCCAAAGCCAGCTCAGGTCTGCAGGAAGGTGTGCAGGCGCACACCCCACCCCATTTCTGGACTTCTGCACCTGCATATTGCTTTCGAAACAGCCTCACATGACATGTGGTCATGGCCAAGTATACAGCCACTGTGTCTTTGGCTCCACAGCTTTTTCTGTTTCTGCCAAATGGTAAAAAGACCACTGATGAGCTGCTGTCCTCCCTCCCCCTCAACAATTCCCTGACTTTCAGGCCAAGAGTTTCTTTTTCTTTTCTTCCTGTCTATACAGATCATTATTTTCCAGAAAAAGTGACTCCTGGGGCTGGCTGGAACAGATGTGGAGTGTTATGTCAGAGGACTGGTCTCACGATGGGGATGCTAATACATGGACCACCCTGAGGTCACTTTAAATATTTTGGTAAGACTCCCCAGGCTGACAAATGGCTGGAGCATGTGTTAAAGCAATGGGCTAGTGTGGGTTAAGAGGGATCTTTGGCAAGTGAGGAGCTGCTCACCACTGAAGAATTTCCCCAGACCAAGTGACTGAAAAAGACTTGAAAAACTAAGGCAAAAACATGGCTACCAGGATGGTCACAGGTGATGACTCTGCAAGAAATCATCATCTGAGAGTGGGGACAGGCACTCGAATGCCATGCAGGTCAGTCTGCCACCACATCTACTCTGCCCTTTGAGATGTGGAGGAAGGCCAGAGAGCATGGCAGATTGGTAATGAGTAGTGTTAAAACAATGCTTGCGACTTAACAGCCCTTTCTTACAAAATATGGGCACTAGAAGAGATTGAGCTAGTTTGAAGGCATCCCCTTTGCTAAATGACAACTTAAACTAATCTCTTCTTCTTCCCTGTCCCCCTCCTCCCAGCTTTGTTTCCTAAATGCTGAAGAGTGAGCCAGTAGCATAGGCTAGCCAATTTCATTTTTTAGAAACATCAGTCTTGCCTGTGTTCTTGGGCTCTCTGCAGTGGGTGGTTTGAGCCACCAAGAGTTCCGATCTGAGCTGAGTGTACTTGGGATCTTCTTAGCCCATTGAATGAGCTTGCAATGCTCAAGACCCTCCAACACATCCCTCAAGAGTCAAGTCCAGGACTTAGTTCTGAAGGCATTTGGAACAGCAGTGTCTTAGGGATGGGGTTTCAGACTCACAAACAGGCCAGAGAACTTTGTATAAAATGAATTATAAACAAGCAACAAAAGCAACCACTCCTCCCTGGGTTTGCTGAAAATCGTCTTAAGGCACCGTGACATGGAAGGGGCTGCCGGGGATGTGCTCCTCCCCCCATTTCACAGCCAGCACATAATCCCCCCTCTCCTTGACGACGTATGTGACGTTGTACTGTTGGTTGCCAACGTGCTTCATGGAGACCTCTTCGCAGGGGGTGGTGGGCCCATGGACCCCGATCAACAGCATGTTGGAACCTGGGAGGCAGAAGGAGGCGGTTACTCCATCTGGGTGCAGCAGGGTAGGCACAGGAAGAAGAGGGGTTATGGGAGCAAAGGCAGAGAGACCAGGCACTGCCTGCTGGACTTCTACAGTGACACTTGGGGCCCTTGAGAGGCAGGGCAATGTGGTAATTGCAAGTAGAGAGACATAGAGCTTGACCATGCAGTTTCAGATTCCTACCCTGCCACTTCCTACACCTGGGTGACCTTGGCATGGAATTTCACCTCTCCCCACCTTAGCTTCCCCATCTGTAAACAGGGAATGACAACAGTTCCTACCTCAAGAGCTCGCTGTGAGGTTTATGAGTTATTATATACCAAGCCCTTAACACACAGGAAGAACCATGGAAGTGTTGACTATTGGGATCTTCTTGTCTCCTCTCACAAGAACCTTAAGGAAGGTACTGTTATTCCCATTTGAGAGAAGAGGAAACTGACTTTAGAAAGTGATTTTGTAACTTGCCCAAGGTCACATGGCTAATAAGCTTTGTGAATGAGCAAATGAATGAGTGAATGAAGGGGTAGAACCAGGTTTCCAGCCCAGGTATGCTGGATGCCAGAACCCAGGCAACTTGACCATTGACACCCAAATTAATACCCAAGTTCAAATTGCAACTAGTGGCAGAGAAGGGGCCAAGGTTACAGATTCAGTTTGCCCATCTAATGGGGACAATGCCACCTTTTCTATCCACTTTGAGGTCACGTAAAAGGAGAGACAAAAAGAGAAGAAAAGAATTTTTAAAAATATTAAGTGCAGGAGAATAGAGTAGTGAACATGGTTTTTTGCAAACAGCTGGGTTACATGGGGGGTGGGCACTGCAGGGAAGGTTGAGGTGTACTGAGGTGCCCAGCCATCACTGCCCCACCCTGCCCTCGAGCAGGCCCACATAGCCTACCAGCTTTGCTGCAATCCACCAGGAAGGAGCTCTTCTGGCCCACGAAGGCTTTCGAGAGCCCTGCCCCCTTGGAGGTCACCTTGCTGGCGTCTGAGGATGCCTTGGGGATGGCGCTATAGCAGGTTTCCGTGGAGGACCTGGTCACTGACTCCACCAGGATGGATGAGGTCTCATTGGCTGAGCCAGGGCTGACGAGACGCTGGCCTAGACATGATAGGGGGCAGGCATGAATAGCCACACCAAGATGGTTTCTTAGCCAGAGGACAGGAGAGTGTCCCTCAGAGATGCCCCAGGAAAGCCCCTGTACCCCAACACCTGGATACAAAGGCCACCCACCCCTATTCCACACCTGTAATGTCTTCAAAACCCCTGGGGTCCCAACCCATACAACTAGGATCTGGCTTTCTGGGCAAATGGGTTGAGTCTGGCCGTGGGTAACAAGGCCTAGAAACTCCCCTGACATAAAGTCACCCTGTGTGATTCACACTTTCTATTTATATAAAATACTCTATGTACAAGCAGTGTGAAAGTTTGGGAGGACATATAACAAAATATCAAAAATGATTATTTGCATGAGAGAGGATAATTTTTCTATCTGAACTTTCTAATTTTTATACAATGAATCTACATTCCATATATAACAGCGAGTCATGACATGTGGAAGGGATTTCCCACAATATTTATGGTGGTGACCTGGGGTGGTGGGCTGTGAGGTGGTTCTTACTGTTTGATGTTTCTTGCAGTGTTTTGAAGGAGGCACATTTTTATAAATTTAATACAACTTTTTGATTATTTTCAAAGTGAAAATTAGAAATGAGAGGGTTTCTCAGGCACTGATCTAAACAAATACTAAGATTTAAGATTTCGTATTTCTTTTTTTTTTGAGTTGGGAGTCTTACTCTGTCGCCCAGGCTGAAGTGCAGTGGTGCACTCACAGCCACCCCAGTGTCAACCAGCTGGTCTCCGGCAACCCTCCTACCTCAGCCTTCCAAGTAGTCGGAACTACAGGTGTGCGCTACCACGCCTGGCTAATTTTTTATTTATTGTAGAGACGAGGTCTCGCTAAGTTGCCTAGGTTTGTCTCGAACCTGTGAGCTCAGGCAATCCACTTGCCTCGGCCTCCCAAAGTGCTGGGATTACAGGCTAAGCCAGATTTCACATTTCTTTTCTGCCAGGGACAGAAAATCATTTAACATGCTTTCTCAACTTGTACTACATACCCCCAATTCTGCAGAGTTATTTTGCATGTTTCAGACACTGCCTTCTGACACGTCATACTGTTTTTTGACATTCAAAATTCAAAGTAGATTCAATCAACATTTCTAAAATCATCCATAGATTCCATGATTGGCAATCTGACAAGACCAGCTCCGCAGCATCCGAAGGCGGTCAATGTTACCTGTCACCTTGGCCTTGAAAGGACTGCCCACAATGTGGTTGGGCCCGCCATATTTGACGCCGATCAGGTAGTTTCCAGGAGCCATGGGGGTGTACATGACTTTGTACCCTTCAGGGGTTTCCTGGCAATCCATTTTAACCTTGGATGGGCCTTCAATGGTGACGGATAATGTCCCTGGACCTGCTCGGGTGGTGTTGATAAAGAATTCGGACTGGATTCCTGGGAGAAAGGAAGAGGGAATGCTGTGTGGATATAGGTTTGGAGGGACAGAGTGTGTGGTTTGGGAGACCTTCCCAAGAGCACTGAAGCAGTAGTGGGAACACACACAGGTCCCCTCACAGGAGGCTCATCCTGGTGGCACGAGAACCCATCAGTACTAATTCTGAGCTTGGCACAGAGAACCCCAGGCCCTCGGGGTGGGAGCGCCCTTTCCCAGGCCAAGGCGGGAGTATGGCTGACATTTCGCCCACAAGCACCAACAGCCTGGACACCGTGTTCTCTCCTCTGGGCATGAACTGTGACTGAGTGTGAGAAGCCTGAATCATACTGTAAGCCTGAAGTGCTCTGCCTCCGAGGAAGTGGGGGAGGAGTGGGCCCCTCTGACCTTTCCTTTCTTCTCTGAGTGGACTTGGAGAAGCCAAGGAGGCCCAGCATCTCCTCTCTTCCTCCTCGGGCTCCTCACCCTGGGCACCACACTGCAGACAGGTGCAGCCACTGTGACCCGCCAGCCCATACACTTTGCCATAAATACCAGCAACAGCACACGAACAAAGCAGCAGCTCCTGCTGACAGAGCACACGTAGCCCACTCAGGCCCCAGAGACTGTGCTAAGCACCCTTTTGCCTGTATGTGACATGGAATTCTTTCACAGTGATGTCTGCCTCACAAGTGACACTGAGGCTCAAGGAGGTTCCAGTCACTCTGCACAACTAGAAAATGGGAGAGTTGGCTCTGAACCACGCCTGTGTGGCTCTGGTATCCAGGTTCATCTCTTAGTCCCTGAGTGGACAGTAGGGCTGCCTCAGATGCCCTAACTGCAGCCCCAAGACACACGGCCTCTCAGCTGGCCCAGTGAGGGCCTCCTGCACAGACATGCCACCTCATGATGAAAGGAAAGCTAGGCCAAAAGAGAGTGCTGACCAACGAACTGCCTGATTCTATTGCTCCACAAAAATCCCCACTCCCTCAGCCCCCTTTCCAGCCCAAAGGGAGACAATGTGGTCAGTGGGGGCCTCTAGGGTGTCCAGACACCAGCCACATGCCCACTACAGTGCCCTCTATGGCGCATCCCTGGCATGGCCTCCCTATGCGGGACTGTGTTTCTGCCAGAGCCTTAGACACTGCCCCAGCTGGGAAATATTTGGTTTAATTATAGCTCCTAGGCCAGAGAAAGAGTTATTGTTCTGGTTATCAATAAAACAAAAGAGCTGCTATCGTGCAACCCTTAAACACAATCCAGCTGTTTCTGGAAGTTCCTGTGGCTCCTGTCCCAAGGTCCCCCCAACTATCTCAACCTTGTCATGGTATCTATTCTGTGCAGCCAAGCAGCCCCTCAAGTAGCAGCTGTGAGGCTGGGGTCTGCGTGGGGAAGTTGCGGGGAGGTGAACAACAAGGGGACAGTGTGTCCACGAAGTAGCTGTTAGGCGACAATAAGAACATATATTTTTAAAGTTGAAAATATCTTGCTGCAGTGTTTTAATAAGCTGCTTCATTCCTGAGAAGAATCTATTCATCCTGACTGTGAGGGCCCAAAAAGGCAGGGAGGATGAGCAGGGAAAAGGGAAATCAGGAATTATAGGACAAGAGCTACTTGGTCTCACCTCCTTTAAGGCTCAAAACAAGCCTATGAGGTAGGCTTCCTTCTTATTTTCATTTTAAAAGGAAGTGGGGGCACATTGAGGTCAAATATCTTGTGTGGAGTCACACAGCTGTGGACCAGCAGAACTGGGATTTAAACATAAGGTTTGTCCAACTTGGAGTGAAGGCACTTTGCCCAAGAGAAGACAAGAAAAAAAAAATCCACACACAGAAGTCTTTCATCACTGCCTGCAGCTATAACCAATATCTCATACCACAAAACACCTCTAGACATGGTGCTCCCCCCACAACACACCCCCCCGCCCCCGCAAATACGTCTGGCTGAGTTCCTGCGAGGTTAATGCATGTGAAATGCAGCATCATACCATCTTTAGAGTGAGCAAGCGGATAGAGGGAGGGAAGAAGGCTCTAGCATATTGGGGTTTCCAGATCAATTTCATCAGTAAAACTGCTTGCTGTTCCAAAGAATCTGGAACTCCCTGGCTAACTCCCAACCTGTCAACTGGCCTCCAGCAGAGAGTCCAGCCTGAAATTCTCCATGTTCCCATGCTCCACAATCCACAGAATGGACCATTTAAAGTTTGAGCTAAGAGATATAGCAAATCCACCCATAAAAACACAAGGAGGTTTGCTTTGTTCAGAAGGTCAGGATGTTGGGCCCTTTGGCGGCTGAGCACAGATACCTTTTCAATCCATGCACAGTGCAGCTGTGTAATCTCAGAATGGGTATTTGGGGAAAGGCTTGGGAGTGGGAGGTCTAGAAAAATAAGACGCCTTCCCCGTGACAAGAGCAATATTTACACAAGGTCTGAAACAGGCCTGCTCTGTACCTCACCCCTCCTGGCCAGGAACCTCCTGGCAAGCCTAGATCCCTCCCTCAGCAGCACCCAGCACTTTGCAGAGCACAACCAGAAACCCGAGCTTGCAAAAAGGTATTTGAGCCACCAAGAGGAAGTGGGCGTGAGGCAGCAGGAGGGGAAGATGATTCCTGGCCAGCACAGGAGATCCCAGCGGCAGCTGTGTCTCCTAGACCAAGGCCTGCCGTGCGCTCCAAATGCTAGGAGGACTCCACCAGGGCCCTGGAAGGTGGGTGGTTTGTCAGGGACTAAATGCTTGTGCTGTTGTCTGGAAACCTCTTTAGGTCAGCTGGGAGGACAGGGGTCCATCCTGGTTTAGGATACCTCCCAAAGTGGGTGGGGATGCCTCTGTGTGCACCAGCCACTTAGAGTGGTGGCTAAGGTTGGGGGTTAAGGGCACAGGCTCTGAGGCCACATATCTGGATTGATTCCTGGTTCTGCCTCCTCTCAGCTGAGTGGTTTGGGGAGTGACTCACCCTCTCTGTGTTTCACTTTCCTCATCTGTAAAATAGATATCTCCTAGGGCAAAATGATACTTGTGCCTTTCACAAAAGGCAGGCTGTTAGTGTGGAGCCAGACTGAACTCACCTGGGGAGTCTGGCAGCACTCGCCCCACCCCCGTGAGTGGTTTACCAAAGCCACTGCTTTGGCCAGAGTCCCAGGTAGCATGCCAGCCCAACGGTCACTCCTGCACCTGGAGAGGGCACTCGGCCACTTAGGACACTCACTCCCCAGGGCTGGGTGCCAGGTAATGATGGCTGCTCATTCCCTCACCCACAGGAGGTGAGTCTGCTGCATCCCACTCACCTTATGGGGCGGGCAGAGGATGAGGGAGCAAGGGGAGATTGCACAACAAAGGACTCAAGAGACAGGGACAGGCTGCCTTCCCAAGAGGGTCCAAAGTGACACCAAATACAAATCACACCCCAGTGAGTCTACACTGGGGACTTCCCCTGCAGAGTCTAGGAGGACAAGCTCCCATCCTGGCACCCTCCCTGACAGTGATGCAATGCACACCACCTGATGCCCACTTCTAGGGTTGTTCACACCGCTGCGGTTCATGGTAGGAATACTAACTGCAGCCAGTTAAAAGGGGGTAGATTGGTATGTTCTAACATGAAAAGATCTTTAAGATGTCAAGGTAAAAAGGCAAGCTGCACCACAGTAGGTGCAGTAAGATTACTTCTGTAACATCAAATCAAAACTTGCACCTACCTGTCTAATAAAATAACCAGCTAAGCAGCCTAGCGACCAAGAATGAAGCCAGAAGAGAGACTGCGTAAAGGTCCCCCCTGAACTGCTTGCAGTGTTTCCTCCTGGACCCAGATGGGGGAGGAGGCAGTGCAAGGACATGGAGTGAGTTTCACTTTATATACTTCTTTGCTGCCTGTATTTTTCACAATCAAACATGTCCCATCCGTGGCAAAGATTAAAATCAATTGTAATAGGTCCAAAAACTTTCAGCATTCTTCTACTGTTTCAGTCTCTTCTCCTCCTTTGTTAGGATCAGAGAATAAAAGGAGGAAGAGATAGGCCATGACAGGTCTTACTGCTGCTTCAGTGCCCGGGAGCCACAAAAGGAACTGATGGTAACAGGCCTCCCAGGAGGCCCGTTAGAAGCATCATGAATTCTGTGCAGGCAAAGAAATTCTCAGAATTAATGACACTGTGTTGTGTCCCGAAGGTCAGGAAATGTGGCAGAGGAAGACATTTGAACAAACAGTAATGAGGTGTGGTAACACGGCTGTCAAACCCTTACTCTGGATTTATCGTGGGTCAAACCACATCTCCCAAAACAACTCTGCACAGTGAGCACTTCTAAAGCCTGCGCTATTCCAGTTTGCCTGAGAACACATATAAAAGGTTTCCCTGTAGCTTGAAGATTTCCTGAAACTGGCTCAATTAAGACTTCGAGAAGCAGAGTAGTGTGTTACCTGTGGTGCCCCCCTCAAGCCCTGCACCATAGGCAGACACCAGGGCAGGGTTTCCTGCTTGTCCAGGCTCCCCAACACGCACTTTGAAGGGGCTTCCAACCACATGGCTCCCATTGAACTTCACGTCGATCGTGTGGACACCATTCTCATGAGGGATAAAACGTACAGCGTATTTATCTATAAGAAAGACAAAGACACAGGATAAAATTGGGCAAGTGGACATCACAGAACTAGGTGAGGACAAAGGATAGCAGGCCAAGCCGAGATGGCCAATTTTAAATCATTTAAAGACAACAGTTCTGCTGGGAGCCTGATACCTATAGTTCGCTGGGTTTTAAAACCAGATAGGCCTGCATGTGTATCCCTAGTTAACCCTTTGGGAAATGCATCCAAATCTCAAATTCTATGTTCAATACCTTAAACCTTGCCTTAGAAGAATACTTCTTTCCTTTATAAAAAACTCACTTCTCACAAAGTTTCTCTACTTGGCTACCTTAAGGGGGAAAAACATGATTCCAACTGGCATTAATGCTCCTTAATGAAGCTCAAAGCGAACAACTGCCCCACAGGGCAGGCTCCTGGCTGCGTGTCTGGCACACAGCATGTGGCAAGATGATCTGTTAAATGAAGTAGGCAGCTGGAATATCTATCCATCATGCACCACTTGACCAGCCCTTCCTCCTTGAAGCCTTCCTGCCTGGGATGCAGAGCCAGTCCCCCTACCTCTCCAGTCTGTCTCTTGGCTTCCTGTTGGCTGTTTGTACTCTTCAGCCCCTTCAGAATATGTGTTACCCAAAGCCCCACCCAAGTCCTCTTCTTCTCTGGTGTCTCCAAGAGGTGCACAAAATGGAGCTGCCCACCTTATGTCCTATAGCACCACACTTTCTCAATCATCCTGAACTGGGTACCCACCTTCCTCTCCTAAAGCCAGTGTGCTTCAGGGGAAGCTGGTTCCACCCCTAAGTCCAGGTATGATCAGGGGAAAATCCTTCTTTCCCCAGACCTACATCAATTAGCACATGGCATTTCTTTAGCCACAGGAAATGACTCAGGAGTGGGCAAGTGATTCAGTTCAATGAGATGGGAGGGGAGGCTTGCTGGAGATTTCTGGGAAAGGAGCCTCTCAGACTCCTGAGAAAGAATACTGAGGAGAGGATGTCCCTCTTAATTGGTGTGATGGGAAGGTGGGACATCTGGCGCTGCTGCAGCTATCCTGCCACCAAGAAGAAAGCCAGCCTCAGAACTGGGCCACAAAGCAGAAGAGCAGAGATATTTGGGGCCTCAGAGCTGAATGACTGAATCAAATCAATAAAACTCTCTCCTTAGACCGAGCACAGTGGCTCAAATCTGTCATTACAGCACTTTGGGAAGCAGAGGTAGGAGAATCGCTTGAGCCCAGGGATTCTGAGACTACAGTGAGCTGGGATTACTCCAATGCACTCCAGCCTGGGTGACAGAGTGAGACCTTGTCTCAAAAACAAACAGAAAAACCATACCTTAGATCTTGAACTTTCCAGATACATGAAAGTTCTATGAGTTACCAGGTCACTTTATCGTGTGAGTTGGCTTGAATAGAGTATTCTATAATTCGCAATCAACAGCATCCTAATTGTAGCACACTGGTGATCTCATATATCTGTAGGGCTTCAAATCCTGCCTGGGGCTGAGGACACCAAAGTTTACTTGTTGCAGGACCCGATGCCACAGTGATCTATTAGACATCCCCATTTGGATGTCTGGGGATATTTAGACCACCCTCCCCAATAAAATATTAAACTCTTGAAGACCCTGGCCCACCCTGGCCTACCCTAAGACTGGTGTCCCTACTTCTGATAACTACAGTGTCATCTTCCCACCCATTTACTAAGTTACATGTCACTTTTCTGAACTGATTCTCACATTCATGCCCTGCAGCCAACTGGTCACCAAGTGCTAGAGTTATGTGGCCTCAAGTTCCCCCTTTCTAATGCTATGGATTAATTCCGTTTTCTCAAATGGGCCACTCTGGGAGCATCTCTTCGCCACTCTGCCTTTCAGATGCTCCAACACATTCTCTACAATGTGGCCACACTTGAACCGAGGTCTGCTCCATCCCTCACATTTGATTCTTCTGAGGCTCCCCAATGCCCTTTCTGCCTAGCGGGATAAAGGTATCCAATGTCAAGCCAGGTCCCAGATTTCTAGCCTCACTATAAAGGCACTGATCACAGGTCTCCTCACACACCAAGGCCCACATTAAATATCACCCCTGAGAAGCCCTCCTGAACAAGCCAAGGTAGAAACTGTCTCTGTCTCCTGCTCTGACCTTCTTCACTATTTGCTCCTCACTCCTCCTGTGGTATAGGTGCTCACTTGGGGTTATCACCTGGTTTTTGGTCAGGTCACCACCAGACCAGTTCGTTGAGGGCAGGAATAATGTATTCCTCAGTCTTACCCTTCTCCTAAGTCTTTGACACTTAATAAAAATTCACTGGCAAAATGGTCTCTTTAAAGTTGGTTAAAATATTAGACAATTCCATGTACCAAGATGCCTAGTAAGAAAAATCATATGATATTAGACCCTGGAGACCCAGATTCTCTTTTCTTATTTTACAGAGGAATATTAATCACCTTTCTCTCAGAGGAAAGTAAGATAAAAGTGTACTCATGTCATAAGGTCAACAATATAATAAAAATCTGTTGAGACTTTGTGAAAATATGGGAAAAAAATAATGACGAATGCCATGCAAAAAGAATCTGAAAAACTAACAGAAAATAAAGTAGCATTTGTATTTAAAAAAATAAATAAAGAGAAAGAAAGTAAGGGCATTCTATCCCAAAGTAAAGGGTCTCCCTGTCCCTGGCGAATGTTTATACCCTAACTTACAAACAATGTCTGGCAAGACCAAAGGGAACTCAGAGCCTCGCTGGCAGTAATGAGACCGATTAGTCTTCCTTCTGGGAGGCACATTTACAGGAACACTCTGCTGAAAAGTGCTGGTGCTGGGACCCCTCCCCACCTCCCCCAATTAGGCCTCCTGCTCACCTGGCTCCAGCTCAGACACGTGGCACTCCTCCACGGCTCCAGAGGGGCTGTGCACCTTGGCATCAATCTTGCCTTTTGCACCATTCAACCTTATAGCAAAGGATGCTGGCTGGTTAACTTTTAATCCCGATTCCTGAGAATTTAATATATTGGACAGGTTATGGCCCTTGGTGGTCCCGCATGGTGGCACACACTGACCTGACCTGAGACTCCAGGTCCATGCAAATAGCCCCAGAATGTTTTTCCATCTGACAACAAAAGAGCAGGTGAGTCATTCTACATTTGTAGTATAAAATACAAGAAAGCAGAAACACAAATCTGCATGGTCTTGAGTGTAAACCATTTTGATTTAGGCTGGAAGAGATGGTTCTGGGTTTGGAAACGAGATTTCCCAGTCGATAGGACTATGGTCTCAGCATCCCAAATAAGACCTGTGCAGGCCAGAACAAAAGCCCAGTGTCTTCCAGGTCATAAAAATAAGGACCCCCATTCAGGAGGAAGCTGACAGCTATCAAAACCGTACATTCATGAACATGAACACAATTTTGTGTCACTGCTGTCTGTTGTTTCAAGGGTAGGAATGGAGAGAATTTATTATTATGCAAAGGAAGTAGTACTGCACTGTGGCTAAGTATCAGCTGAACCTAAGGCTACTACCATTTCCTAGCTAAAGAACTAAGTTGCTAAATCTCTGAGTCTCAGTTTCCTCAGCCGTAAAATGGGCATAAATAACTGAATCTGTCTCAGAGAGCTTCTGTGAGGATTAAACGCATGCAAAACACTCAGCACAGGGTCTGGTCCACGCACAGAAAGGCTCAAAAATGTCAGTTTATTAAATATTAATATGCACTTCGAAGTTGTCTATACCCCCCAAAAAGCAACAGAAGTACAGCTTTTGCTCTACCCTGGATCAGTTTCACTCCCTATGGGATTTGAAGTTTAGATGGTTAGAAACAAAGCTGAGCAACAACATTTTGTATGTTTTAAGACCGGCCAGTCCTGAATAAGAAAATTGGACAAGTCAGCAGTTTTGATTTCAACTAGGTTGGACAGTCATTTCTCAAGCTAACAATAACTGTAAAGCAGCATGGTTCACACTTATGTGCAAGTGAACCATCTGGGGATCTTATGAAAATGCAGATTCTGATCCAGTGTGTCTGGGATGAGGCCTGTGATACTATGTTTCTAATAAGTTTCCAGGTGATACCAGGGGTGCTAGCCCAAGAACCACACCTTAGCAAGGCCCTAAAGGCTGCACTGTCTAATTTGGTAGTCACTAGCCACACGTGGCTATACTGTGTGTGTGTGTGTGTGTGTGTGTGTGTGTGTGTGTGTGTGTGTGTATGTATGTATTTAAACTTAAAGCACTTAAAATTAAATACAATTTACTATTCCTTTGGCCACATTTCAAGTGCTTAACAGCCACATGTGGCTAGAGGCTGCTGTGCTGCACAGTGGAGATGTGAGACATAATCATGACTGCAGAACTTTCTATTGGTCTGTGCTGCCTTCAAGACTATAGACTGGGAGGACAAAACACAAAATCAAGGAGTCTTTGATCACCAAATCACTCCCATCCCAAGCCACCCCCATAAAGTGCCAGCTGACTCCAATTTTCTTAAAAGTCTCAAAAGCAAGACAAAACAATACATGCCTCTCTCTTTCCTAACCAGCACCAGATGTGGCTGTGCAGGCCTCCACTAAATCTCTGATAAATAATTTACATATCACTCGGCATCAAATGACCCGGGAAGAACAGGGGACGATGCTGACAAGCACGCCCCTCCTGCTGTCGCAGCTGGTTACAAAAGCTTGATATACAGCCTGCTGCACACTTATTGAAATATTTATGACCAAACCATAACAAGACGACTATGCAGAAAAGTTTTTTGAAGAGGATAGCTCCAAGCCAGTTCCTTTTAAACAGAATCATTCATATTACCTGAATCCACTTGCCACTAAATCCTCAAGAGGGAGATAAATGCCTCGGAAGATTTGAAAGAAATCTTCGAGATGCACGAAGGCAGCTTTCTGCCCTCAACAAATGCTGGGTTTATCTCCCCCCGTAGGTTTTAGTTAAGTCAGCCAGAAAATAAACTTCTGTTAAGAAGCCTTTAAATGAAACACAAGAAAAACATCTGCCCCACAGTGACCAACCAGTCAAGACCATTGGTTCTCTCCAGGCGAGGCCTCTTCAATTTGTGGACCATGCTTCTGGGTTCTGTTTGAGTCCCTCAGTGAAAGACTAATGTTTGAAACAACTGGTAGTATTCCAATCCACCTTGGAATAGGGGTAGAATCTCAAATATAAACCAGTTGTATGGAACTAGATCCAAAGATATCACCAATCTGAGATACAAGATTGGATTTTAATCAAGCCAACATTTTCGAGACTTGGGGCAGCCGGAGGCCATTGAGAGAAACCCCTGTAACCCAGAAATCATACTTTGGTATTCTAGTGATGTTCTACAACTTAACTGCTACTACTAGTTCAGATATCTAATTATTTTTTCAGTGTCCTGAGCCAAGACCCAGAGGCATCCCCAGTGGTTCTCAGTTTGGCTGAAGGTGCTAATGCAACCTTGACCTGAGTGACCTGTTTAGGACACAAAGAAGAGTTGTGTCTCCTGGTATCCCAATAGGGTGGACTATACAACCGTTTGACACATTGTAGGGTGGAGGTTAAGAAGGCGGTGGTTAAGAGCACAGGTTCCAGAGCCACAGAGACCTCACTCTGCCTCACACTAGCTGGTTCCCACTAGCCATGATCTCCCTGCGCTTCAGTTTTTCCATCTTTAAAATGGAGTCAAGAGAATCTACCTGCCAGCCTGTTGCAAGGATTTACTGAAGTAACACTGATAAAGTACTTAACATAGTTCTTTACACACTTAATATAAATAAATCAGAATAAAATAAATTGCGATCGACTTTCTGAGAAAAAGGCAGCCAACAGCAAGCTGAACATCACTGCAGTTATTTCTGTGTTTGTTTTATTTTGAAAGCCCTCCGTGTCCCTTAAGCAATATTAGCAGGCTTCCTTTGTTTCTCTTAAATAAACATTTAAAAACAAACTTGTCCACAAATGCCAAAATGTGTTGTTGACCGTGGTTCTGTTTTAGTTCACCCTGTCAGGGAGTTGACTCTGCCATGGGAAAGCTCGCCTACAACTGGCAACGCCTGGGGTCAAAACCTGAACAGGGGCCTCAGAACCAAAAGGGGTATTGAAGAGGCCTCAGGAGTCCAGGGGTCTCACTGGTTGGCCTGTGGCCAAGGAGATGGATGCTTCCTTGCGTCTCACCTGAAGGCTCATAACAGTGAGGCGGCGGGCGTCGTCGGAGGGCGCGATGACCGGTACCAGGTAGGGGCTTTCCGGAATGTGCTCATCGTTGAACTTGATAGACACCTCGTAGTTACCTGTGAGGACAGGAAAGTCCCATAATTTCTGAGCTTCTGGAAAAGTAGTTCCAGAGGGGCCTTTTGCTTCTTATCTTGCATTTTAGCCTTTGGGGAGAACCAGACCCTCTCCATGACCACAGCTGATTTGTCGAGAGGGAATCGTCTGGCTGACGCTAGACTAATATGATTTTTGTAGTTGGGCAAGGCCAGGGATTTTTAACCTGCGTCCACAGGGTCCCCCCCAAATGGTCTGTATACAGAATTCAGGAGATCCATGGGTTTGAAAATGGGAAAAAAATTACATCTTTCTTTTTCACTAACTTCTAACTGAAGTTTACCATTTCCTTTCTTTAGCAATGTCAACAAGAAATCAAAGCACATTAGAAGTACCTGTGACTTGTATCCCCATTAAAAATCACAGCTATATTTATATCATTTTCAAGTTTTAAAGATACCTTGACATACCATTTACATGCACTATTACTTTGAAATTAAGGTGATGCTGGGCATGGTGGCTCAAGCCTGTAACCCCAGCACTTTGGGAGGCCGAGGCAAGGGAATTGCCTGAGCTCAGGGGTTCAAGACCAGCCTGGGCAACTTGGTGAGACTTCGTCTCTACAATAAATCAAAAGATAAGCCGAGCATGGTGGTGTGCACCTGTGGTTCCAGCTACTTGGAAGGCTGAGGCACAAGGATTGCCTGAGCCCAGTAGATGGAGGCTGCGGTGGCCATGAGCGTGCCACTGCACTACAGTCTGAGTGACAGAGTGAGACTCCAACTCAAAAAAAAAAAGAAAGAAATTAAGGTGATATAATTTAATGTATTGATGAAGACATGAATGTGCTTCTATGTTGCATATCTATTCTTGTAAGGTTTTGATATCTACATTTTAATATAGTTGATTTCTTTTATAATCTGATATATTTTATGTGTTTTAAATATCCTGAGAACAGCCCTCATAGGCTTTACCAGATGCCAAGAATCAATGGCACACAAAAGGTTAAGAATTCCTGCTCTAGGGCACTCAGATGCTGAGACTGTTCTTCAGGGGCAGCCAGCCATGGGCCACAGGTGGGCAGAGAGAAAGGCTGGTCATGAGAGAAAGGCTCATCAAGAATGAGGCAATTGAATGAAAGCATGAAGCAGAGAGGCCAACAGAGAAAGACGAGAGACAAGAACAAGAATTCCCACTCCTTGGGGATCTGGCTGTATTTCTTGCTACAAAAATTCTAGAAGCCTTTCTTCTGCACCCATACACAAAAATTCCTCATTTACTTGAGGTAGCTTGACAGATTTCTGTTCCTTGCAACCTAACCATCTCCAAACAAGAAAAATGTCCTCCTGCAACCCTTGAGTACATACCAGGCTCTTGGGCGATATAAGACACACCGCATGACCCGTTTTTATGGTCATCAAATGTAATCTCGGCTTTACTGGGGCCCTCAACAGCGATGGAGAGACCCCCGGCACCTGCTTCCCGGGTCCAAATGCTGAACTCGGCTGAGAGCAAAGAGACACACCTGGTTAGTGACCAAGCCCAGCAGAGGCCCTGCCCCTCTTCTTATTCAAACCTGCAGTGCTAGGTTTAGTTCATTGCTAGCCCTTTCCTGTTTCTCTAACCCCGAGCAGAGCCCAAGTAAAGGGTGTCAATGAGATTTTCTAAGCACCATCAACAATCACCAAGTTCATAGGAAATCTGGCATCTTTTGAATACACCTAAATGAAGGCAGAAAAGGATGAGAATGTTGTTTTTCCCTCACAGATCTTCCCATGTACAGCAATCACGGGAAAAGATCCTTACAGTTGGTTTTGTAGCATTCTGGTGTGTTTCACAGCACATTGGCCCTGCTAGATGCCCTAGGAACAGTCATACTCTGCTTCTCTCTTAAGAGACACAGATGCCCACTAATAAGTTACAGGCCCCAAGAAGGCCCTCGGTAAAGAAGATTTAGCTTTGGGTAAGCAAGCAATTCCAATTTTTTTAAAAGCAGGATTTATTGAGAAAACAGAAAACCTCCCACAGTGGGAGGGGACCTGACGGGACTATCCCAATTCCAACATTTATTTAGTCACAGATGCCTTGTTTTTAAAGAATGCCCCTTAATACCCCCCATCAGAAGTCTTCTCCTTAGAATAGGAAAAATGGGTGTAGGTGATCACCGCCCAGGCTCAACTCTTATTCTTGTCAAATGAAAGCCCTGACTGGATGCTTACCTGGGACTCCTGCTTCTCCTCTCTCCAGGCCAGGGCCTCCTGCCCGGACTTTGTGGGCACCACCTTCGCCCAGTGGCCCCACTGTGAACTGGAAGGGGCTGCCAGTTACATGCTGCCCACGGTACTTGACACTGACAGTATGAACACCCATCTCCTGGGGCACAAACCGGACGCAGTGCGAGTTCTTCCCCATGGGCACAATCTCTGCCTCTGTCACACGACCAGAGGGGCTGGTGACGTGGGCCGACATATCACTGCTGTCAATTTCTGAAAGAGAGAAGGGGATTGAGAGAGAGAGGAGGTTAGGGCAAGGGCCTGAGTATGGGCAGGACATGCAGAGTAAGCAGCAGAGGGCAAGGTGGGTTCAGTCCAGTGAACATGGGGCGCTTAAGCTTCCACCCGTCAGGCCGGATGCCCGCTCTCCTGAGGCCAGCATGAAGGAAGCAGGGCCCTTCAGGCCACCCAGTGCAGAAGGCATTCTAGGGATGCTGACGCTTCTTCTTCCCCCCAAGTACTTTTATAACCTTCCTGGCTGGAGCCCAATTAGTTCCACGTGGCAGCTTTGAACTCAAGCCTGACCTGACAGTTATGGCATGTAAATAAAAACTAAGGTAGCTCAGACATTTCTCAGCCAAAGGTGACGTGATTATCCATCATGCTTAGATAGGCTCTTTTCCATAGGTAGGTATGGGGAGAAAAAAAGAGCCATCAACCTTGCTGTCATAAAGCTTTGGCATTTCTTTTCAGCAACAAGACAAAAGGCATTTAAAGAAAAAGGTGAACACACATCATTCCAATGGCAAAGAGGAAACCAAGCATGAGCAAAGCTTTGAGCAACTAAAGTCCAGAGGCCACACTTCAGAAAAGTGATGCCTCAGTCACCAACACTGGGACGCAGACCACGTCTACTCCACATGAGCTGCTTGTGTCATGCTGACTGTGCCTGCATTGAAAAGGTGGAAACAGGGGCCTCATGCAAGGTGTTGAGCGCTACCATCACCCAAAGCCGGTATGAAACTGCACCCTCCAGCCCTACCGAATGTGGGTCGAGCAGATCATGACCCAGAGTCCTGAGGACAGAAAAAGGAAGGGAGGTTGAAGAGAGGGTTACCCCATGTTATGGACTGAATGTCTATGTTCCTTTAAAATTCGTGTGTTGAAACCCCTTCCCTTCCCCCGAAGGTGACAGTATTAAGAGGTAAGACCTTTGGGAGGCAATTAGGATTGGATGAGGCCATGAAAGTAGAGCCGTTATGATGGGATTGGTGGCCTTAAAAGAGGCCTGAGAGAGCTTGTTCTGTCTGCTTTTCCACCATGTGAGTCTGTAAGGAGACACTGTCAGTGCGCAGCATGGAAGAGTGCCCTCACTGGAACCTGACCATGCTGGTTCCTGATCTTGGATTTCCAGCCTCCACAACTGTGAGAAATAAATTTATGTTGGCTGCCACCAGTTTATGTTATTTTGTTACAGCAGCCCACACTGACTAAGATACCCCATATGGAGAGAGAGGACATCCTGCTTCTGGGCGGGATCCTCTGTAGCGCCAACAATGAGAGAGAGAATTAAATATGGGTGATGTTGAAAAAGGCAAGATTTTTGTTCAGAAAGTATGCCCAGTTTCACACTGTGGAAAAGGGAGGCAAGCACAAGACTGGGCCAACTCTCCACAGTAATTTTGGGCAGAAGACACTTCAGGCTGCTGGATTCTCATACACAGAAGCCAATAAGAATAAAGGCATCACTTGGGGAAAAGATTCCCTGATGGAGTATTTGGAAAATCCCAAGAAGTACATCCCTGGAATAAAAATGATCTTTGCTAGCATTAAGAAGAAGGGAAAGGGGGCAGATTTGATAGCTTATCTCAAAAAAGCTACTAAGTAATAATTGGCCACTGCTTTATTCATTACAAATGTCTCATGACTTTTTTTATGTGTACCATAATTTAATTGCTCTCATACACTAGAATTCATACAAACAATGGCTGACAGAATATTTTTGTTGGACAGTCCTGATTTAAGTCTGGCTTGTGGTTAAGTGAATAAAGATCTTTTTAAAATTTTAGTAGTAACCTGGCTGGGCATGGTGGCTCAGTCTATAATCCCAGCACTTTGGGAGGCTGCGGTGAGTGGATTGCCTGAGCCCACGGTTCGAGACCAGCCTGGGCAACTTGGCGAGACCTCGTCTCTACAATAAATAAAAAATTAGCCAGGCTTTGTAGCACAAGCCTGTAGTTCCAGCTACTTGGAAGGCTGATGTGGAAGGATCGCTGGAGCCCAGCAGGTCAATGCTGGTGTGACCTCATGAGTGCCACTGCTCCAGCCTGGGTGACAAGAGTGAAACTTGAACTCAAAAAAAAATATTTTTTAATAGTAATTTAAATTTAGTAAATGCTATCACTGTTTTCCCCTTCTAAGGATAAGAATGTACTTGTTTAGTAATGTTCAACTTTTCACAAAGATGGTGAATACCATCTTAAAATCTATTGGGAGATTGGTTTTATATTTTGATTTATATAACTGGTTATATGAATATATTTAAATACCAGGGAAGTCCCTTCACTGTCTCAGAACCAAGCAAGATTCACCCCTTTTGTGTTCACTGGCCTCTTAAAAGCAAGGACTGAAGATAAAATAGCAATGTCTACTTTATATTTTTGATCTTAACTATGCCAATCTAATTAGAATTCCCTGTATCTAAAAATGCTGTCTTTTACTTACTAAAAGGTTTGTATATATTGTGGTTTATATGTAATATCAAATAAAGACTACTTAATGCTTCTCACATTATTATAGGCAATCTTTAAGGTCAAATGTTTTTATTTCTAATTTATTTATTTATTTTTTTGAGTTGGAGTCTCACTCCATCACCCAGACTGAAGTGCAGTGGCACACTCTTGGCCACCGCAGCCTCAACCTGCTGGGCTCCGGCAATCCTTCCACCTCAGCCTTCCAAGTAGCTGGAACTACAGGTACGCGCTACCATATCTGGCTAATTTTTGATTTATTGTAGAGATGAGGTCTCGCCGAGTTGCCCAGGCGGGTCCTGAAGCCACAGGCTCAGGCAATCCACTCACCTTGGCCTCCCAAAGCGCTGGGATTACAGGCTGAGCTACAGGTCAAGTGTTTTTAAAAGCTACTGTGACAGGAAATAGTAGCAAGCTAACTTTTACTCTTGAATTGTTTACTATCTAAGTCAGACTAAGCAATAATTTAGGATTGTCTTTAAACAGCTATCAAAAATACAAAAAACCATGGAACTACTATGTATGTGTGTTTGGGAATGGTGCTTTTGCCAACTCATTAGAAGGATTAACATAGAGGAGATACACACAAATTTTAAAATTACGTGTGATCATACAACTTAAGATAATTAAAAATTACAGATCAAAAAAAAAAAAAGAAATCCCATATGGTCTGGGTCCTGAAGACTAACAGAGCTGGTATGTTGTCCCCCATCTTAACTGATGAGACAGGATCATCTGGGTTACAAGGAGGAAAGCAAGCCTCACTCAGAAAAAGAGTAACAAAATGGTCAAGAGCCAGAGGAGACTTAGAGAAAGGGTAAATGTCCACATTGCACAAAGATATTTGCTAGTTCCTCAAGAAACAAACAGAACAGATCATTAATGAGAAATGTAAAGCAGATGAAAATACAGTACAATTCACTAGTAATCTGAGAAATGAAACTGAGCATGGAATACCCTATTTCTCCATCAGATTGGCCAAAGTGAGGAGGAAAGACAGCATCCAGTGCTGGTGGGGAATATGGAGAAATGGGTGCTAATACATTTTCTGGAGGGCAGTCTGCCAAGGTGTGGCAGTGTCTGGAATGCACCTGCCCAGGAACCCCACTCCTGGGAGTCTGTCCTGCATCCAACAGCCCCAAGCACATGATGGCAAATGACTGAGCAGCACTGATGATAGGAACTGAGACACGGAAATGGGTGTATGTGAAATGAGACCACCCAACAAAGACATGAAATGGAATCTTATTGGGGTCAATAAAAAAGATGATGTGGATGTCTGTTTTTTGAGGTGGAAAGATGCCCACAATACAGCGGCTGAGTACAGCAGTGTGACCAGAAACCAAGCACACTCGTCCAGGAGGATGGGATAGGAGGTGACACTTCTTCCCTCCATCCTGTGGCATATAAAATTTTTATGATTATGAATGATCAATACAGCTCTTTTTTTTTTTTTTTTTGAGTTGGAGTCTCACTCTGTCGCCCAGACTGGAGTGCAGTGGCCGCTCCCAGTCACCACAGCCTCGACCTGCTGGGCTCCAGCAATCCTTCCACCTCAGCCTTCCAAGTAGCTGGAACTACAGGCGTGCGCTACTACGCCCGGCTAATTTTTTTCGATTTATTGTAGAGATGAGGTCTCGCCAAGTTGCCCAGGTGGGTCTCAAACCCATGGACTCAGGCAATCCACTCACCTCAGCCTCCCAAAGAGCGGGATTACAGGCTAAGCCACCAAGCCTGGCTAATACAGCTCTTTTTAAGTGATCTTGTCTCAACCCTATAGTAATGAGGCTTTGAGGCTTCTACCACATTCAAACATGATCCAACTTTGAAACGTCTACACAAGAAGAACGTCAACTATAGCCAAGAAGGCAGTCAACAGATATGCATCACATTAGGAAGGATGGGAGTAAACAGTATGGGAAAAAACAGCCCCCTCACCAGGAGGTCACAGCACGAGCTTCAACTGAAGACTCTTTAGATTTTCCTTCTCAGATTTGTGTAGCTTCACAGCATGTGCCAGCTTCTGGGCAGAGAAGCCTCAAAACTTTCACAGTGAATTCTCTTTGCAAGAATTCTTTATAGAAAGCACCTGGGCCAAATTTCATCACCGCAGGGCTAGATGTGGTCCACCAGGTTTCCCAGCACAGCCCTCGTTCTAAGTTTAGGAATAAAAGAGATGAATGGCAATATTGGCAGGATGCTGCCAAGTTGCCGCCTCTTAAATACTCCAGATATTTATCACCAGGGCCAGTTCTCTCACTGACATGATTCTATTTGACAGAGAGTAAACCAAAAAATCTAAAAAGTCTATCTATGTTTCCCCCATGTAACACAATAAAGCTTTTTTTACTTGGAAGAAGAAAAGGATGGCAGGTAAACAGATTTTTACTCTTCTTGGATATTCCTCTGAAAATAAATATAAAAGAAAATAATGAAATGAAACCAAAAGGGTCACCACAGCCAACTTGAATAGTATGTTCTGGGCTATGCCTTGCCTTGGGTTTCCAAAGGTAGCCGCTGCCCTGAGGACTGGTGTCCAGGCTGCCCTGCCCCCCCAGCCCCTGCACACACCTGGGATTTTCAGGTTCAGGTCGCAGATGCTCCCAACAGTGGCCACAGATGGGGGCCGACTAGTACGGGTGATACTCTCCTTGACTCTTCCTTCCCCACTGATCTTCACAGTAAATGGGCTCCCTGCAAGAAGCAAGAAGATCCTTGTGAGGTCAAGGTATAGCATTTATGGAAAACCCAAGCATCATACAGGGAGGGCAGAGGAGAACACACATACCAGGCACATGCTCGTCAGCGAATTTGGTGGAGACGATATAAACCCCAGGCACGGTGGGGAAGTAGGAAACTTTGCAGGTGCCATCTTCCAGGTCCTCTGTCTGGATGTCCACCTTGCTGGGGCCTTCCACCGCCAAGGATATGCCACCATAACCTGCAACACAGCAACCCCAGGCTGTTCTGACAGCAACTCCTCGGGAAGTGGGAGCTTGGTGAATGCAGAAAGGACATCTGACCTTTGAAATTCAAACTACTTCCAGACAGCAGAAATAAAATAATGATGGCTTCTGTCTGCAGAGTCCAGGATGAATGAGCAGGTTAAGTGCTCTGAGAAGTCCCATAGTGAAAAAATCTGTGGAATCTGGTTTTGGCCAGAAAACCCACTCCTCAAAGATATCTACTGATATCCCACAGAGCACATGTCCTGCACAACCAATTAGGGAGGACACCCTGCCCACATGCCTCCAAGAACTTCACGTGCTGTGCTGTCTTGGGGGTTTATCACCAGCCACAGATCTGAGAATCTGAATTTTTAAAACAGCCCCTTGGTTGTCTTGGCCAGGTCACCAGAACTAAATGTTTAACAACATGAGGAATCAACAGGAATTGTCTCCTGGGATCATGACTTTGTCTATATTCACCAATGTGGCTGTCACTCAAGAAGGCAGAAGATGAAGGCACTGGGATGTGATGAGCTGGGGAGAGACTCAATCTAACTCAAACCATCTCAAAGAAGGAATAGAAAGAGATGCCTCATTTCCACAAAAGTTCTGCTCAGATGAACATTGTCTAGGTTAGCTGGCCCAACATTCTTTGTTTGGGAAGACCCTGCAAAGCTGAGAACAATGGTAGGAGAATCGAGAATAGAACAGGGATCTGGGAGCTGCTGTGGCTCTAGGTTCAACTCCCAGAACAGAGGGGACTATAACCCACATGAGCCTTGGTTTCATTATCTATAAAATAAAAACAATATCTACTTTGCCAATGGTCATGAGGCTTTAATGACAATGCAGGTGGGACGAATTACAGCTTGAAGAATACTCACAAAGAAAAGAGAGTTGGTAGGATGAAAAATGAAGCAGGCTGAGCAAAAGAAGCCGGTTCCCACAAGCTCCAGGCCTTTCTCCTGGGACTGTCCCCACATACCTGCATCCCTCGTGTCCACGATGAAGTCAGACATCTCGAAAGTCCGGCCTTCTGACAGGCCACGGCCATAGACTTTGGCTCGGCGGGCATCACCAATCTCGGACTGGACCACCATGATGGACACGGGGCTGTTGGCCACGTGGTTGCCATTCTTCTTGATGCTGACCAGGTGTTCGCCCACCTCCCGGGGGATGAAGGAGATGCCTGGACAGGAGCACAGAGTAGGGCTTATAAGGGGGTGGGCAAGAAGAAGGAGGAGAGAGACACATTCTCAAAAATGGAAATATGATTTCGTTCCTGACTTCGAACCACCCAGAGTATCCAAGAATGTCAACGTCACAATGCAGAAACACACTTGGACTTTTATCACATGTGTGACCCAGCAGGTTTATCACATCATACTCCAATGTGCTAATATCCCAAGAAAGGGCTGTCAGTGTCCCATCTCCCCCCCAGGATGCCCTGGCTCCAGCCAGGAAAGCAGCCTAGCTCACCAATGTGGTTGTTGGGCAGCCTCTTCAGGAGACAGGGCTCGTCACGGCCAGATGGGGCCTTAATGCTGGCTGTCAGGGTGCTGAGGTCAGTCTCGCTGATGTCGAGCAGGAAGTCAGCGGCCGAACCCAGCTTCACCTGGGAGCACCGTCTGCTGTCATCTGGGAAACAGTCCCCAACAGGGCTCTGGTACACATGGTCACCCTGGCTCTCCAGGGCCCCCACTCCACATGCCGTTCACAGATGAACAGGCAAGAACTAATTACCCAAAGTTAAGGGAAAAAAACAAGCCTTGATCAATGAGCAGACCTAGCCATCAATGACCAGTATTTACGCCTGGTTACAGACAAGACTAGGAGCTCGCAGGAACTAGGACCTAAGTCCTAACGGAACATGTTTGAAAGGAGTGTTTGGCAATGGAAAGCACCTCCCACCTGCCTGCCATGCCTGTGGGCATTTCTCAGGTAAACAATTACCATGCTCCACACAGGACCAGTGACTGCTTCACAGCCAGTTCTAAGCACTGCAGAGACAAGAAGCCTGCCTGGTGCATCTCCCTTATAATCCACTGAGGACAGGATCTGAACATAGCAAGCAGAAGAGTGATTAGGAGCATGAGCTTCAGAATCGGGTAATCTGGATCTAAATCCCAGAATACCCACAAGTGAACTTGACTAACCCACTATCTTGCCAAGCCTCAGTTTTCCATCTGTAAAATGGAGAGTAGAAAATCTATCTAGTTGTGATGCTGAAGGGCATCTCTGAGTTCATGTAGTATCTTATACAATATATATTATTTAAATGCAGAGTCACGCTGGCACACAAAAAAAGTATCCTCCAAATCCTAGTTCTTGTTTTTCCCTGGATTATCAGCTAGGGAGGAAGTTAGTCAACTCCCGGTTCCGCCTCAAGGAGTCTCTATGAAATGTAAACTCAAAGAGATGTCTAGACTGCTCTGCTGCTCCTGGTCTGATGAGGAAGAGTGGCTGTCAGGGGCAGTCGTGCCTCTCACAACGAAGCCCCCTCAGGCCAGGCAGCCCTACCTGTGATCTTGGCTGTGAAGGGGCTGCCAGGGATGTGCTTGTCATTGTACTTGACCAGGATGCTGTAGTCGCCTGGCAGAGTGGGCAGGTAGGTCACTGTGCATGTCCCATCTTTATTGTCAATGCAGCTGATTTCCGCCTTTGAGGGCCCCTCAATAGCCAAGTCCAGACCACCTGCAGGTGGGAGTAGGGAGGGAGGGTGGTTAGGGAGAATTTCCTTGTTTCAACAGGGAGAAGACCTTATCCAGGGCAGCCCTAATGCCAGAGACAATAGACTGACACAATCCATGTGCACTGTGGGCACAAAGCAGTCCAATGGACAAAATGTCTGCTGAGAAGACACTACACAGCAAGTATCCCTGGAGTGTTATCTACTCTCAGGATGCATAGGACAAGAAAAGTGATGCATGTTAGTTACACATATAGGACGGAGGTACACCGACACAAACTGTCACTGCCGATCAGGTGCTACATGCCATCCAGGAAATCCCATTTCAGAATCTTCATGACTACATCAGGCATGGGCACAGAGCAAAACAGAACAAAACAAAAACACACTTAAACTCCAGATAAGTCACATAAACCATTTCATAGCATGAATCTGATTTCAATTAGAACACAAAGAACTTCAAAAATTTCTGTTTTGCGTGGAAGACAGAGCAGCTCTACAGAAGAGACGAATTTTTATGAGAGAAAAAATAAGACAGACTACCATTCAATAATCTTATTCTTAAAAGCTGCCTTGGAGCTGCGTCCACTTAACTCTCCAAATGTACAGCTGGAAACATAAAAAAACACGTAAACCACACAGTACCTTCTCCTGCGTCCTCAGTGACGATGGTGAAGGTGGCAGTTTTGTTGGCCACTCCGTATACCAGGCCTGGACCATAGGCAGAAACGCTCCCACTGTTGGGGTAGTTCACGTAAAACTGGAGTGGGCTCTCTGGGTTTGCAAAGGACACAAATAAAATTGGGACTCATTAAAGGGTGAATGAATGCCTTGGACAATGGTATCCTAAAGTTCACTCATTTGCAAGTGGGTTTGGTGTCTCCTAAGCAGAAGCAGAAGACAGAAGGAGTTGCTGGTGCACCTTCCCATCCTAGAACACCCAAGGGGCCTACTTGATATTATTCCTTCAATAATAAGAAAAACAGTCCCTTAGGGTGCTCCAAACTAGGGAGGCCATTAAGGCAAGGGAATCCAGCTCAACTTGACAAATAAGGAAGAAACACCTGCATTAGGTGGAGAAATGACAGGAGAGAGCATAACTGGAGAAGGCCACTTGCCTGGTCATCTAGGAACTGGCCCCACTCCCAGCCCCAGGCCAGCACTTTCATTTCTACAGTGTTTAGGTACAAATCAGGAAAAGACCCCAGTGTCCAATAAGAGAGAGCTGGTTAAATAAATGCAGGTCTACTCATGGACAATTAAAAAGAATGAAGAAGAGTTGTAGCAATTTTTACTAACCCGAGAGATTATCCATAATGTGCATTACAAAGAGAAAAAAACCAGTAGCTAAATAATACTAGTACTATTATGCCTTTCATTTAAAAACAAAACAAAAGTGTATACACATTTATAGATATAGAGAGAAATGTCTAGAAAGACACACACACCAGCAGTGGAAGTGGACGGCAAGATGAGAAAGATGTTTTTTTGTTGGGAGCCAGCGTTGAGGCTCGCCTGAGCTTTAGGGATCCAGGCAGGCTGTGGACCCTGAGACCACTAGGATGAGTTCAGGAGCTGATGGCCCATTTCCTTCCTTTACTGTTTGGCATGTTCCACTAGCAGGGACTTTGATGAAGCTGAAAGCTCTGAGAGTACGACAGGCATGGCTTACTTTAGGAGTCCATTGTTCCCGTTTCTCACAGACTGCGGTTTCGGCTTTAACTCAACACAGTTCAAACTCAGATCACATTTGGGAGCCTTTAATACAGTACAAGCTTCTTTATAAGATTT